>CAKNWT010268872.1:1299-32954 GCA_932066315.1 Andricus coriarius
AATTCTTCTTTGCGCAGGAATTTAGTGCTAATTAAGTGCTTTTAGTTAGTGCTATGCACAAAACCTGGGCACTTTTTTTTGCCAAAACCAGTAGTAATGTTGGCTTCAGCTGACTCCAGTATGTGAAACTCGGAAACTGTTAGCGGTCTCACATTCTCCTTTGCGCAGGCATGTAGTGCTAATGAAGTGCTCTGGATTTGTGCCATGCACAAAATCTGGGAACTTTTTTTTCCTGACCAATGCGAGTGTAGTAATGTTGGCTTCAGCTGACTCCGGTATGTGAAACTCGGAAACTCTTAGAGGTCTCAAATTCACCTTTGAGCAGGACTTTAATGCTATATAGTGCTCTGGATTTGGGCTATGGACAAAGAACGGGCATTTTTTAAACTTAAAGCCAGTAGTAGTGCAAGCTTCAGCTGACTCATTGTCAGTACTAGAAACTCGGAAACTATTGGTGAAATCAAGTTCTCCTTTGCGCAGGAATTTAGTGCTGTGTCTTTGTACTATGCACAACATCCGGGCACTTCTTTTACCAGAAACGAATAGTAATGCTGACTTCAGCTGACTCTGGTATGTGAAATTTGGAAAATATTTGCGATATTAAATTCTTCTTTGCGCAGGAATTTAGTGGTAGTTAATTGCTCTGGATTTGTGCTACTTTTTTACGAGAAGTGAGTAATATAATGCATGCTTTAGCGGACTCCGTATTTGAAACTCGGAAACTATTAGTGAAATCAAACAATTATTAAGTATAAAAAGGAATAATAATGAATTGTTCAAAGAATAAATAGATAACTAATGTGAAAAAATTCACTCTTCATTTTCATAAATTAGCCAAAAGCATTAAGAAAATAACATTAGCTCGCGATATTATAAGATAATTCATTTTTTAAACAAAAAAAATGATTTAAACAATAATATGTAACTTCAATAAAGTAAGATTTAGCCTAAACTTATAAAAACTTGTTTAAAAAAACTAGCAAGAAAGTACCATTGACACATCCCTGTCAACTAAAGCCAGCATTACTGCTCGCTTTTGGTGAAAAAAAAGTGCCCGGATTTTGTGCATAGCACAAACCTAGAGCAATTAATTAGCACTAAATTCTTGGGCGGAGAATTTTATTTCATTAATGATTTTAGAGTTTCATATACCGGGGTCAGCTTGAAGCCAGCATTATTACCCGTTTTTGGTTTTAAAAAAATTCCCGCATGTTTTGCATAGCAAAGATTGAGAGCACTTAATTAGCACTAAATGCCTGCGCAAAGAAGTATTTCATATCACTAATAGTTTCCGAGTTTCACAGACGGGAGTTGTGGCTTTAGCTGAAGCTAGCATTACTACCTGTTTTTAACAAAAATTACCGAGCACAACATTTTTTTCCTGTAAAATAAATTAGCACTGAATAAGCACTAAATTATGACATAGTGCCCATATCGAAATGACAACGTTGTAATTCCCGCTTCCGGGACCTGCAACAGTCAATTGACAACAGAATCATTTTGAATAGTTGCGGATTGATGACTGAATCATTTGGATTGAATTAGAACGATGGACTGATTAGAAGCTGAATCATTCAGAATGAATCTGATTCTACCTGCGGATTCAATTTGAATACAAATTTGGTTCATAATGATACGAAATCATGTGGATACAAATATCGGATTTATTTTGATTCACACAGATTCAAATAGATTTAAACGGATCCCAATCCATTCCGAAGCTTCCATCAGGTTATATTGCGTATAAAAAAATTGAAATTCTCCGGAATATTCGCGAGAATTCTAGAATAATACTACAATACCTTCCTTTAGAAGAGGGAGTAGAAATAGTTATTGCAGAGAAGAGAAAGGTTTCGTATGAAAAGAGATTTGATATCAATAGAAAAAAGATTGGCAAAACAAGGAGGTTCAATGACAATGAGGAGTGATTCAGGGATTCAGGTTATAGTGCTTAACTGCTTATGGCTGGCAGGTGTCTACAGCGATAACTACTCGCATGAAACCCCCTAACATTCAGCCGAAATGCAAATATCGTTATGGTGCCCCTGACGGTAAACCCTTGATCGCCAGAGTGAACAGTGCGCCATTGTGAAACCGGAAGTCTGGTAAATTTAACGAACTGTGTAAAAGCAAGTATCGTACACCAAAACCTACTATCTTCTGTAATATCTCGAAATCATTGAACTGCAGAAACTGTGATGATTAGAGTGTAACAGATCTGTTGGGTTAAATTAGGTTCCAGAAGTTGAGCATCTTTTATACCAAAAGCTAAACAAATAAATCTGACACAAGTTTTGATAAAAAATGGGGAAGGAACTCTTCAGATTATTATTGAAGGAGTAAGTGAACAAAACATGATAAATCGGTTCGAGATGATTCTTTAATAATTAGACCAATGCTCTACATAAAAACACTAGAGGTAGAAGAAAAAATCAAATATGATTACAAAGTGTAAACCATCTAGATGGTTATTTAACATTATCGAATTATTGAATTTATTAGCTTGGATTTATGCAGTTTTTATAACATATTGAACACTTTAGTACAAAATTTAAATTGAATTCGAAATCACATTTCAATTGTATGCAAACTCAAAGAATTTGAATGCTTTTGAAATATTTATTTGTTAAATTCCAAACTTCTAGTATATAACTTTTACTCTTCTGTAAATTGAAATGTTTCTTAATTAAAAGTTTTTCAGTATCATCCTTTTCAAAATTTGAATCTAAAACTTGAAATTTAAGTTTTTGTCCAAACAGAGATGGTTGTAACGTAATTAAACAAACAAAAAATTTCCTATTAATTTTGTATAACGCTGAAATTCGAATAATTTAAGTTTGATATAAAACGTTTTTCGAAATCCCAAACCTCGTTCTGGAATTCCAGGCTTCATGGGGAGCCTGTAGTATATATTATATATTCATTACAATTTTGTTTCCATCGTTTTCCAAAATTCCTAATTATCTTCGTGATGAAATGTGTGTGAAGATTTATTATTATTATGCATGTATATCAGTAATGGTTAAAAGAAAAAACGTGAATGTTAAATTACAAAGGAAATTTGACGCCTTAAACTCGGGGAAGCAAATGTTTCTCTAATTGATTGTTGAAACAATAGACTGCATAAAACACTCGATAGACATTCGGTTTAACTGGATTTTAACACATCATTTAATATTTGAAGAAAAAAAAAAAAAAAATATATATATATATATATATATATATGTAAAATAGAAAACAATGATCACACGGTTCTCACACGATTTATGCAAATAAAATGACAGAATCTAAGCGATAAGTGTTATTATGAAAATAGTCTTGTTCATTGTGTCAGCTATGTTTGAGGGAAAGTGTTTTATCATTTAAAATCTCAGCAGTTCGATCTCTTAATTTTTATTCTTAGTGTTGTTTTGCATTCTAGAAAATCTTAAGGATCGTTTAAATTCTGGTTTTAAAAAGAGTATAAATCAAGATTGCAAGATAATAGGCTGCTCAAATGATGCATAGTAATAGGGTGGTGTGATTATATTTTTAGAGATGACTTAGGACTGACAGTATAATTATTGGGCAGAAACAATAATAGCAAGGGCTGCCAGCACTTTTTTGCATCTGCAGTTTTAAAAATTTCTGATTTTGACAAAGGTTAGTTCGAAGTTGTCATAAAAGGCTATAATAAATTCATGAAACATGATAAACTTCTTTATATTACTTTGCACTTGGTGAATTAGTCAATGCATTACCATGATCAATTATCATTCTTGGAAACAGGAATAAAGCTGGATTGGAAGAATCATATTTTTGAGCTAGGCACAACATTTTTTTTAAGGCACTTTGATAACAAATAATTTTAATAATTTAAATCTATGAATTTTATTAATATGAAATACATAATATTCCAACTGTTGGTGGGTAGAAATATTTAAAGGATGCATTTACAAAGTTTTTTTTAAATAAAACTTTGAATTGTAAAAAAATTATATATTTTTAATTCATAATCAGTAATAATATTCTAATCCAAAGCCGTAAAATCGCATTTAAAAAGATTAATTCTCATATTTTTGATTGAAATAAGGAAGTTTTGTCGAGTTTCTCCTGATGAATAAATTAATCGAAACCATTGTATTAAATAAAGTTCAGAAGTTATATAATAAGCTATAATAAATTATTTGTAATGTTTGATTTAATTTATATATCTTGAAAGCATCACCACGATCATAAGCCTGGAAGTTTCTACTCTATATTTAAAAATAGATTAGATTAGATTATTAACTCCATGTACACCGTTTTCGGGATTTTACATATCTAAAAATCTCCCTCCCGCAGGAGATCGTCAGACATCAAATCCTTTAACCCACCTCCCTTCCAAAATTCCCAATTGTCCCAACTCTCATAATAAACCTCCAAGCAACACCTGACATACTTAATCCTGTGGGTTTTTCAATTTTTAAAATTCCCTACTGTCTACAACCGGATTTTTATTAGCAGCGCTCGCATTCGCCTGGCCATTTAGTCAGAGAAGTGGAAAACTGCAGAAAACCAAAACTCCTGAGTACAGCCAGTTACCGACAGACGAGTTTGGATGTAGACATTTGATAAGCATCGAGTAGTGCCCACATTCATCCTCGGCGTCAAAAACCTTCCGCTCGACAGTAGTCAAACCCAGTGAAAAACACGACTACGTGAGAACCACGAACGCTAAACCATCCGAGCGCTAACCGCGCCCGTTTGTGCTTAACATTCGAGATCTCGACGAGTCCAGAATAATCTATCTTCTGCCGTTGGTTATATTAAAACATATTTGCATAGGATTTAATTATACTATAATTTACATTATAGTTCTATGAATTATTTCCACTTTTCCTATCTAAAAAAAAAGTGATGTAACGTTATGTCTCGAAAAGCTCTCAATCATTGTTGTTGAAATACTAACTGGATTTTCATTACTTGAAGTTGTTTGATGGTTTAAATTTAAATTTTTGAAAATTAAATCTACAAACAATCTCTTTTGATAAGAAAAATTATAGAAAACAGTGTGCAAATTGAGAAACATTTGTGCTTTTTCAATGCCCCTGCACGGTTAAATTAAAACTTTCAAATTATCTAATAAATTATTATTGACAATATTACACGTGTTTTTTTGATAGTCGTTTTCGGTGAAAATTAGTATTAAAAATATATATACAAAATCAATCGGTTATTTTAAACACAAAACATTAGATTTCGAAAAAATTTATAATTCTAAACAATTTGCTGTTACATTATGTTAGTGTTTTTCGTCGGAAATTCTTGGTATTTGAAATAAAAAAATATTAGATTTCCAAGAATATTTACAATATTTTTCAATAAATGTAGGTTATGTTGGTGTGTTTCACCTGAAATTGGTATTTCAAAGCAATAATCATTAGATTTAAATTCAACGATTTTTGTTTTAAATAATAAAATTAACAAGCTTGAGCAATTTCGGACTGTGTTAGCGTCTTTTATCGGAAATTGAAATTTGCATTAAACAAATCATTATATTTCAAAAAAGATTGATAATTTTTTAACAATTTAGGTTAGGTTGGCGTTTTACACCGTAAATATGCATTTTTAAATAAAAATCATTATAATTTTAACAGTATTTCTAATAACAAAATTATATTTCAAAGAAGACTAACAACTTTTTAACAATTGCAGGTTATGTTGGCGTTTTACATCGGAAATCTGTATTTTTGGTGAAAAGTCATTAGACTTCAAAGATCATGGTAGGTCTCTACAATTTTAGGTTAAGTTAGCGATTGTCACCATAAACGTCGATATGGATTTTAAAGACGATTAAAATTTTTTGAACAATTTAAGGTTATGTTAACGTTTTTCTCCAGAAACCCGTTGTGTTAAACAAAAATCATTATATTTTAAAGAATATTTACAATTCGGACCAATTTTGTGATATTTTATGTTAGCGTTTTTCTTTTAAAATAGGCATTTTTAATTAAAAATGTTATAAAATGTATTATTCAGCTTTAGATTATCATTCAGATTCATTAAATCCACAATTTTTTGCTTTTGTTCGCGCTTTGTACCGGCAATCGGTACTTTTTATAAGAAATAATTATATGTTATCGTTTTCACCCGCAATCGGTTATTTTAAACAAAAATCACTTGACTTCCAAAATGAAACTTACAGTTTTGAACAACTTTGGGTTATTTTAGTGTTTATCGTCGGAAATTGTCATTTTTTAATAAAAAAAGTCAAGATATCAACTTTCACCAATTATAAAAAATATTGTCATATTTTGATCTAAACAAAATTGATTTAAGCAAACGAACATAATAGCGTAGCGTCCACATTAATTTTCTAATTTTTTAAGTTTGCAGTTTTGGATTCAGAGTTCGACTCTTTCAAATGGGCATTTGCTTAAAATTAATCCAATTATGTAAATAACTGTGTCGAGACGTCCCGAAAAATTTTCGGACCTGGAAAAGGGGATGGATTATTCATTTTTATTAGTACCAATGTTGAATAACAAAAAATGAACTGAAATAAGGCTTATAGTAAAATTCTTTTTCAGTTTTTTATACATTTTTTTTATAAATCTACACTGGCGACTAAAAATAGGGTAAGCAAGCAGTAAATGAGTAATATATGTGGAATTTAGGACAATTTGATAAACAAATATAAACTCTTTAATTAGTAGATTGTATGTTGATGGGTGGATAAGAAAGTTTAGACTTTGGTTTTATCATGACAACATGACAATAATATGTACAATATTTATTTTAATTCAGAGAGTAATGATGACATATTTATAAATAATTGCACCTCCAGCAAATATGTGTCTGTAATCATGGAGTAGATTTTTACATCAAAATTACTACAAAGGAAAGATTTTAGTTCTGCAAATCCCGAAGAACCGGGAAATTCTTTATTTCGCAAGATCTAAGAACCACGTCATTTAATCAAGAAGTCACGTTCCTAATTAGGATTTTTTAAACTGAGCACTGACACCTAACTTTTTTTCTACTTTGATTCATGCAATTAATGAATGAAAAAAAAGTTTTCAGCTTAAACAAGAAATATTTTTTTTCGGAATAAGCATTAAAAGAAGATGACAGATTAGATTAATTAGATCGGAAATTGATGTTAGTCACATACAAGCTTAAGGCTAAATGGTCGTTCGCTTCCACCTTTAAGAGACAACTACAAAAGAAAATTTGACTAAATTCGAAATTCAATGAAGGTTGATGTCTACTGCTCATGTCTTTTTCAACTGTCAACAATAAACAATCTAACCTCCAGAATTGTAAATTTCGAAATATCGAGAAGATGTATAAAAAATGATAAAAGGAAGTGAATGTAGAAGAGGGAGTATTCACACAAGGCAGTAAATTAGGAACTCTGCTCCAAAAGGAAGAAAATATTGTAGCGTAGCGAGTCAGGAAGGCATTTGACAGCAGCAAAGGAGAGACGCTCGTCTCGTGACAGCGCGAGACAGCGAGGAGTTTCGCCAACGAGTTAATTGATATTACGCATTGGGGTCAATCAATCGATCTCACAGGTTATCAGAATAAAGCCTATCGAGCAGATGACAACAATCGTGACCTCAGAAATCGTTTCATGCGATGTTGCATGAGCCCGACTGCGACTTTCTTAACAGGGAGTAGCAAGCAGAAGCAAGTCGGGGAATAGGAAGAAACGCCTACCTTTCATTTAACCTATTGTTTTCGGCTCGAAAAACTTGGGCAGGTTTTGCTGAGCGAGTTAAGCGAATTGCTGTAAAAATCCACTTCTCCTTGGCACTTTACGACAATCACACGCGAAAATCACCACAATTGTCATAACAAAAGAACACACATGAACATGGCTGGTGACGGGTAATTACTGGGCCTCTCGCACTTTCACGGCACATCGCGACGGAACATGGCAGAAAAGGGTCCAGAAAAAAGGTGACAGTACGGCGACTCCCTTCCACGAACGCACTCGCTACGCACGCCGAGGCGAAGGCACGAAGATTCCTTGTAAAATGCACATTGACGAGAAATAAAAATATACACCACTAACAAGTGTCAGCCATCTTGTACGGCGCTGAACTCTGAAGCACAACCCAGTCCCATCGTGCATCGCGATTCACGAGGGCCAACGACAACGACGTGAATACATGGAATTCAGGTCTGGAGCGTCTGGAGCAGTCTCATGGAACATAACCTACAAATATTCATCATCTGAAGCATGCAAAGCGATTTTTTTATGGATTTTCTTGATGCAAATGAGAATATTTAGGATAGGAACAATTATTTAAAGGGGTGGGGATGATGATTGATTTGAAATAATCTAGATTTGGGGGTAATTTATGGTTTTGAGCTAGTTTTGAGATTTGTGGAGTTTTTGTCTGACAAGTGAAGTTTGCTGCCATCTAAAGGTGTTTTTGGAAGCTTGTCCTCAACAGTCAACATGTAGAATAGAATGGTCCAAATACCTGTTGAAATTTTTATTTTTTTTGTTTTTGGCAATCGATTCCCTCCAATTTGTTCATTTTGCGGCCAAAGAAATTCCCTATTTTTTTTTAATCGGTCAACATTAATCCGTGTCCCCGGGCAAGCTGAAATAAGAAGTACTTATAATTGTTATTGACTTTTTGTAAATTAAAGTTTAGTCACATCTTGAGGATTGTTCAAGGAATAATTTCCAGAAATGGTATTTTTTCGAAGTTTTTTAATAGTAATAATTTTTGTTCAATAAGTGACCTTTTTCAGTAAATCGTGAAAAGTTTCAATTAAAAAAAAATTTTGTTTAACATATTTTGCAATTGTTTAAACAATTTCTATTTATTTGTATATTTCAATCCAAAAAATCGCGAAAAGTTAGTATTTTCTGGAATTAATGACACAACGAATGTTAATAGTAATATCTTTTTGTTTAGGATATTTGACATGAACCATTTTCAATTATTTAAACAATTCGTTTCCACTATGTCTATCTATAAGGTAACTTACATAGGGTCAGACATTCGAAAAATCTACAATCTTCTCCACCTTTCCCATGAATAGGCGCAAGTGAATAATTATTACTTGTTTAAATAATTGCAAACTGTCTTTCACAAAAAATATCACTCTTAACAATCATTAATTGGGTCATTAATTCCAGAAATTAGTAACTTCACGATTTACAGGGGAAAGAATTATTAAAACAAATACACAATCTTTGAATAGTTGCCAAATATGTTAAACGAGAAATATTACTCTTGACATTCATAAACTGTATCATTTATCCTAATAAATAATAACATTTTGATATTTACAGGGAAAAAATTGGTTTGAAACAAATAATAATTGTTTAAACAATTGAAAATTAATTCAAAAATACTTGGAAACTTGTGACTTGTTGGACAAAATAATTAATGTTGAAAAAATTCCGTTTTTATCACGAATTTTACGTTTCAATGACTTTTGCTTTCAGCTTTTTTCATTTCAAATCTCATGTTAATTTCAAAAGTCCGAGAGCACGGGTTAATGTTGACTGATTTGAAAAAAAAGATGGATATTTTTTCGTGGAAAGCGAACAGATTGGAAGAAATTGAACACCAAAAATAAAAAGTCGATTTTTTGGACCACACTAATGGCCTACTGTAGAATGCTTAATTTAAATAAAAAATTTTTAACGTATCTATTTATTCCTACATTCTCTTAGATTTGATGTGAAAATTCTATACAAAGTTATTTTAATTTACCTAAGAGAGGGGTCATTTTTTTTATCGCGGTGAGCACAGACGCCATTTCCATTTAGAGACCCCAAAAATGTGTTAAATGGCTCGTTTTTGTCGGGTTTTTTTTACAATAAATACTTTGAAAGCCAATAAAGTTATTAAAACCTATAGCAACGTTAAACAATCTGCTTATGGTCTTTTGAAACATAACCAGAGTTATTCTTAACCTCACGAATAAGCGTAAGACGTATTACATATAATTGACCTAATCATTTACCATAATAATCATAATAATAACTAATAATTATCATAATAATTAATCATTTATCAATTATCAGTGTGGCCATCCACCCGGGAGAACCGGGGTAAAGACAGGAGAGAAATATTACACCGGGAGATTTACCGTATTTCATAATTCGCACGTTTTGTAAGCTTTGTAAGTTTCCAATTAGAAATCATATATTTTTTAAAGTTTTTAGAATAATTAAACTTTAAAGGTTCACAATATTTCTCGCAATATTTAAAATTCTGCAATTTGGGGGTGAAAATGAGCCATTTTTTTACAGAAATCATATTTTTTAACAAAAAAATCTATCCAGTCACGACGTTTTTAATGTCACTTGATACTACATGAAATGATACTTATTAATAATATATTTATCGTGTTTAAAATTTCTATAATTTTCATTTAAAATTATAATTTTGAATGTCCGATTCTAAAACAGTTTAATCTTTGAGGCGTCGAAGTTTTTTCTTAAATTAATTTTTAGATTAATTTTTGGAGGTTTCTAATTTTAAATTTCACAATATTGGACAATTCAATCAGGACAATTCCGCTATTAAATATTTAAAAATTTCATATTAAAAGCCTAAAGCAATTTCGAATTGCAAAGCTTACAATTTTACAATTTCAAAAACTGGATTCAGCAAGCAAATATTCAATAAATAAAGTCAAGCAAATATTTTATAGGCTCAAAAAACTATTTTTTCACGTCAAATTTTTTAAAATTTGAAGCAAGAAAATATCCCACTGATTTTCTTCAACTGTAGTACATATTTTCCTAAATAAACAAATGTATTCTTTTAGCTTAAATTATAATTAACATTGTTATTATTATAGATATTTAATTTAAACAATTCACATAATTTAAAATCTTGATGAACCTGAAACAGAAAAATTCGATGAAATATCTACCTACAGCCGGAAACGAACTTTGGTCTGAAGAGTGTAAAGTCAACAGCTATGACCACGACGCTGTCGCAACATGGAAATTCTAAGGTGGAAAGTCGTATTTACCCCTCACCATAAATGACAAAGAAATATTTCTTCAAATCAAAAACATGGTT
The DNA here is from genome assembly GCA_932066315.1 of Andricus coriarius. NCBI lineage: Eukaryota > Metazoa > Arthropoda > Insecta > Hymenoptera > Cynipidae > Andricus > Andricus coriarius. The sequence continues at coordinate 12,330 of CAKNWT010268872.1, forward strand.
ATTGAATTAAACAACATATTTATTTAATCTAAAGAAGTAATAAATTGAAACAAATTACGCCAAATTATTAAATGTTTGTTAAAAAAAATAATTACTTCGTTGGAATAAATGTTTATTGGTTATGAATAATTTAATTCTAGTAATTAAATGAACTATTTTCTTTGACTACAGAAATAAATATTTATGTGAACACAATAACTTAACATCTAAATAAATGATTCATTGGTATAAATTGAATATATTTTTAATTTAAATAATATTTTTTCGAATTAAATCATTATTTCTTTGATTTAACTGAAGTTAAAGACTTGATTTAAGTATGCAACATTAATTGATACAAATGCGTCTGAATTAATTTCTTTGAACGACTAATCAGATTTCAATGAATTTTAAATCAAGGAACTCATTTTCATGAATATAAGAAATATTTATTTGAATAAAGAAAATATAGCTAAGGAATTAATTTTTTTAGATCAACAAAAGATATGTGTCTGGTTTAAATAAAAATTACTACTGTTAAAGAATATTTTCTTGATGTTCAGAAATAGGATTCAAGTAAGTGCATTTTCTTGGTTCCAAAATTTTTTTTTTCATTGTGTCACATACTAAATTTTAAATTTTTCGCTCTGATAGGTTGTAATTTTTCCATTAAAATTGAATTGGTTGAATTTTGGAATGTATAAAATTAGTAATTTAGAAATTATTAATTTTTAGGCGATTTAAATTTACTTTAAATAATTGAAATTTCAAAGGGTTTGTGTGTAAAAAAGTTTAAATATCACAATTTTTGGTGACTCAAGTTTTTTTTCAGTTGTAAATGAAGTTCTGCACATTTTTTCATTTTTAATGTTTCCCATTTAAAATTACTGATTATTTTGAAATTTTTTAAAGAATAATTCAATTAATTTTTTGATTTTCGAAAAAATTGTTTAATAGGCTTTAATGTTAAATTATAATTGACTTTGAATTTAAAATTATTTAAATGTCAAAGATTCAATTTTCAATTATTTAATTTTGAAGGCTTTTAATTATAAATAACACAATTTGAATTCCTTTGAATTTTAAATGGTCCAATTTCCAAAATTCGAATCTTAAAATATTCAATTTTAAACGTTTTGACATTGTCCTATTTTCGAAATTTTAATCTGAAATCGGTAAATTTCGTGTTTAAATTGAAAATAAAATTGTTTAATTTTAAGCGCTTCGAGTTGGAAAATTGTTTATATTTTTCGTGTTAGGAAATAAAAATCCAAAGACTAGAACGCGCGATATGCGCGCATGCATTTACTGCTAATGTGCATGCATCTCTGTATTTTCCTTTATTAGACACAAAAATGTTCTTATCTTACTTATTACATGATTCAAAGTCATCAGCTTTCTTGAAAAAAGCTTTGCTGATGCTTATCGACTTACGCAAGTGATCATATACGTGAAAAAACTGTGGGTTTCGCAAAGAGAGTATATTTTTTTTCGAACCGGGGAAAATCACAAATATTTACCGGGAGAACCGAGAGAAAGCCGGAGGAATGAAAAATTTCAAAGATAGTGGCCACCCTGAATACATCTTATAATTTGATAGATTTTCTACTTTCTGAACGGTATTTTAGATATCTTAAGCGGAGTGATTCTTAAGGGAAAAAATTTTTCGTTTGGTTTATGATAAAATACTATGCGCCGATTTCCCCGATAAAAATGATAATTCTTACAAAAATCACTCAGCAGGACATAAAATATATTGTATTCATTTAAAACTTGCATAAATCTTTTTCGCTTGCTAGAAAATATGATTCATTGCACCTATACACTTCTGAAAGTCAAGTTTTTCACTAGTTTTTTTTCACACAACATAACCAAATTTCCGCAACTGGGAATCTTATACGAATGCACTTTTAATTCGATATGACTGACGAAATTGCACGAAACAAGATTTAAAATAAAGCTTACCATTTGTGAAAAAGAAAGCAATCGTTAATCTCAAATTTTGTTAATCAGAGCCAGAGATAATTAGTTTAAAATAATAAAATTGCGCGTGAGCCGGTTTCCCCCACACGCATCCCCATTTTACAGTAAATCATTGTACATTTTTCGAACTTCCTGTATATAGAAGCTTTCATGGAGAATTGAACATTTGCAATCTCCTAAGAACAACAGGGCACCGATCTCCCATGGATGAACCGTGTAACAATGTTTATACAAACCGAGGCGTATCAAGACTCTTAATTTTTGACCAGAATAAATTGATCAAGAAATCGCAGGAAAAAATCCAACCTGGAGCATTAGTTTTCAAGAAGCATCTGATGAAAAAACGAAATACGTAAATTCATTACCATCATTTAAAGATCCAATATCAACAACATTAGTAGTAATAATTTCTTCTGCTAAGGAGCGCAAACTAGATTGATTTATCAGGTTTAAAACCAAAAATTTCGAAGACCAGTCTCGTCCTAAATGTTGGTTCATCTTTACGCATAGCCAAGGACTCATTATTGGAACGCATGTTGTCTACAAGATTCTTAGTCGTCAGTATAATCGAAATCATCAACGAAGAAATGATCGATGGAAGACCAATCTTGAGTTCTTATTCTGTATTGGAAATCGACAAGATCCACAACTTTAATCCGTTCACCACGTTTTTTACTTGAAAAACTGCAAACCACAGATAAAGTTGTTTCCTGAGAAGATTCGTAATCTGCATGGTCATAAAATAAAGGTAGGTCTGCTTTCGAATCATCCTTTTGCTTCTTTCATGCTTTATCATAAGGGGCATGTTCTAAAAAACTGTTGATCTAGACTTGACGATCACGAAAACTTTATCTGAAGTTCTGAATTTACAAATTCATGTTCTTGAGTAAATCAGGGTGGGAGTTTCCTAGCAGCATTAGATAGAAAAACACTGGATTTTTCCGCAACGCTTTGTGCAATGAACTACAATTTGTAGCTGTCTCTGTCGCAGGAGTTCCGGAGAATGAACTTTTGCAATTCAGAGAAATTCGAATCTGCTTAGTAGTACAAAATTTGTCAGATGAGGCATCTCTGCTAACGACCGAATGACAAATCTACAACTTGTTTATCTTCATCGGCTTATTAAAATCCACTTGGATGCTCTCTCGATGCTTTCACTTCGAGAAACAAAATTGGCAGACGGAATACATAATTCAACTGATATTTGTCTTTAAGATAGCTCGAGAACCGAAGCAACTGGCTGAATGAATCGTTTTTGGATCTGTGTTGGTATCTTTTTCAATTAATTCATCCTTGATTTACACTACACTTACAAGTGTTAGCATGCATGATAAACCAGAAGTTGAATCTAAATCTATTCAAGATGTTGTTTCATTTCCAACTTTTTGCATACTTTTACAATTCGTCTGAAGGAAGTGCACAAAGTCTTCTCGACAGATCGACTCAGCAATACATCTCGAAAATAGAATTCTTGCAACTTTTGGTAAAGTCGAGAAATGTATCATGTCTTGTTATTGAAGATGTAAGACTTTTGAGTAGACGAAATGAAGGAGGAAATTGTGGACGATCAAATCAATTCAACAAGTTGATTTTGATGCTAAAAACATGGTCTTGTGGACAGATGAAGTTTGCAATTCACGAAACGAATTAAGCCTATTAGCAAGACAAGAAATGGTTTTTCTTGCTTTTGGATATTCTTACTCTATTTTTTCATTGTATTGTAAATTACTTGTGCACTGAAGTAGGAAACTAGTTCGACAGTTGCATCACTAAAGGACACTCAGAAAAGTGTTTGATTGGGACATCATAGGACAGGTAGCAACCAAATTATTCTTCCTAGTGGAATTTAAATATGATTATTCATTCCTTCCTGAAAATATTTTATAAGGAAATCATTATAGTATATGTCAAAATGATTTTCCTGTAATAATTTTCCTATAATGTTCGAAGGGTCTCGAGGACGCGAAAAAAAATACTAGATATCGTATTGTAGTATTTTGAATATAAAAAAAGTTTTATCATATAAAGGTAAATTCTTTTTTTAAATCTCAACTAAAAACAAAAACTTCTGAATTGCCGATCTAGCTTAAAATCATACCAGACCTAGATATCAATTTGAGCTACAATTCTTCCAAATTTCATGATCGTAGCTCTTTTACTTTTCGAGACATGGTGAACAGAAAAAAGTTACAAACAACAAGTAGATTTGAAAATTTAGTTTACTACAAACCTCCCTCTATAAGGAATCAATTTTTTAAAATATCTTCGGAATTATTCTGGATTGAGTTTTAAATATTTTATATGCTGTTTTGTAATACATAAATCACGCCATAATTTTATTCAGTATAATAAATTAACGATAAAAAATGCGTATTTTTAAGTTATGTAAAAATCTCAACTCAGATTTTTTTCATTACGCTACCTAAATATAAATTAAGGAAATAATAAGTCAAGCAAGATTGTCTACTGTAACATTTTATAGCATCGGAAAACTCCGTTGGGCCTTTAGAACAGAGAAAGCTTCATGGTCTAATACAGTCTAATATCTCAACAAAAACAATGAAGATCGTCTTTTGCAATCTGCTCTCAAATAAGGTAAATGCACTAGTAATCGTCACCTTAAGCTAGATTGGGAATTAAAAATTCTTATAATATTGTATTTAAAACACAATTCTTATTTTCACAAAGGGCTTAACCGATTAAAGCAGATATAGAAAAAGTCAATTTTGATCACTTCACATGATATTTGATTGGAGTGAATTTATATTCACGATTAAAATTCAAATTATGCAAATGCGTTAATTATCGTCAGGCACGTAACCGAGTATTAACTCGAGAAAAGTATACTAATTTCACAAAAGGATATGTAAACTTACCTAAAATCACATTTTTTATCATACGCAGCAAGAGCGAGTCTTGTTATACGAAAAATATTGGGCCATCTGACGATAACTAATGCAGTGACGATTACCAGTGTATTTACCTTATTATTCGATTTAAAATGTCAGTCAAATTCAGTTTTTAGCATTTATTCCGAACACTGTTCGCTTTGGTGAAATGGTGAACTTTGGAAGGATTTGATTTTAAAATTTTGAGTTGATAAGGCTTAGAGCAAATATATTTTTGATATTTATAAGAGTCAAACAAATTTCGACAATAAAGAGAATTAAAAAAATTCTGTTCAATATTTTAAACACTGGAATATTAAACTCTAATTTTGAGTCAATATTTACGCAGTTGTGACATAAGTGCGCTTGCAGAGCGAAAATATTGCATATTCTTATGATTTGTCATCGTTTTAAGCTAAAAGGTTCCATCCTAAACTTCAATAATTTATGATAAAGCACCAACCACTTTCTCAGGCTTTAATCTTTCGTCAATAAACTAGACATTCTTTTTGAAAACATATGAAAAAGTTGCTTTTCAATATCTGTTAATCTCGTTATGAACAAACAATGCATTTTTCAATAACCCTTTCTGTAAAGTTGTCAAAAACCAAGATGGAACTCTTTTATTCTAGGCCTTTCATAAACAACATAACATTTCTTCTTCCTAACAAACTAGATAGTGCCTTTTCTATCTCTAAAATATAGATGGTCCATACAAATTTCAATTTTCATAATTTTATTGTGGTCGACTTTCCGAAATACTTGTGGCCACAAAATATTGCACTTATTGCAATTTTTAAATGATTTAGTAATGAGGAATAGTGTAGCGTTTTTTCTTTAACAAAATTTAAGTTTATGTAAAAACTTGAAATAAATCTGAATAAATCTACTTTTCCTTCTTACAAAATTAGGTGTGGAAGGATCTGGAGAAATTAGTAAGCGTAGTAATGATCAATAGCCACCCCGGCTTCACCCCGTTCGTATTTATCCAGGAAGCAACGTTACTGTAGAAATGTCGAATGATACCGAATGTTTTGGAATTCTGCGAAATTACGGAAACAATCCACCTCCAACCTGGGTTACACAAGCACAATTTGGTGAAACCCTTGTTTATATAAGAATGCCATATGGAACTGACTTGTTTGCAGATCTCGAAGATAAAAAACATACCCATTATACTGATTTTATTTTTCCATTATCTGTTATTGTTGGTTTACAAAATGGAACTCATGCAATGGCACCACTGACATTTTACAATCCGAGTTATCAATTTGATCAGAAAGAATTCCACCCTTGTGTAAAAATGTCGATTTTTTTGTGGAGCTGTGTAATTTACTTATTAAGAAATGTAAAGTACTTTATGTGCCCGTAACAGTAAAAACAGTTGTTAATGATGGAAAGTAAATATTAAAATTACTTAAAGTTTCGTAAATGTCACAGTAGAATATTAATAGATTTTAAAGTATACTTGGATATTGTTACTTTTCCACGTAATTAAAACCTGATGATGCAAATATTACAATTTTTAAAATATTTTTTCAAATTATGCAATCAAATTAAGTATTGCAAATGAATTTCCAAAATCTAATTTTTAAGGAATTTACAAAAGTTGTGAGAGGCCCTATTGCGCTCGAACCAAAAAATTCTATCCCGTTCTACGATGCAGAGTTTCAATTTGATAATTTAAATAAAAAATACTAGACTCTTTTTCGAAAACTCATATTTAAATTACTTTTATAAATTCTTTAAAACAATAATGTTTCTTAAGGTTGAGGATTGGGCGAAGGGAATGTAGTGTTCATTAAATATCTCGCAGTCAGTCATTAAATTTATATTACTTGTGCGTTTTTGAAACTTATATACGATTCATTTTACTACTAAAGATCGCAGAAAGTAAACAACTTAGCACTAATTTGAATGAATGCATAATTCTGTCTGAGCTACTGAGGAATGGGTAGAAAAAATCATAAGGCAAACTTATGTCTAAATTCGGCCCACTAGCAAAATAAATTCTAGCTGGTCTTGATGCATCATGAAAAGATACATAACTCACAATTTCCACTTCAAGATTTTCAATACAATTAATAGTTTTACACTTTGGCCACAAAATGTTGGTACTATTAGCAAAAGTAATTCCTGCACCTAAAATGACATGATTATCTACAAATTCCGGTGTCGACAATATAGAATGGACTATGTCCACTCGCATTGAAGTTATCAATCCCGAGCACAATAGTTTATCCTCGACAATTCGCCCTGTTGCCGAATTTACTGGAAGCTTATTGAAAAATACTTCCACCCAATTTGAAGTATTGTTACTAGATATACTTCCTGATTTCGAAATTTGCATTTTATTCGAGATCATGTCAGTGAAATTGAGAAGAGATTTAGTCAGTAGCAACTCAAGAGTTCTGTTTTGTACTTCTCTGCAAATGGAAGTTGAAAAGTACTTAGTTCTGAATTTCAGTTTACATTTTAACTTTACATTTTCCCCGAAGTTCACAATATACTTTTCTACTTCACTGCATTCTCCCCCTTCTTTACTCATCGGCAGGGTTAAATAGTTGTTAATTTTATTTAAAACTATACTCTTTGTTTCGATATTGTAAGATCTGTTTGTCACTAAGGTACTAACAAAAATCGGGTTTCCCAAACTGTAACCAGGATTTCCACTTCGTTTGAAATGGTTGACCATATCGTCGTTGACCCATTCGTAGATTATTTCAAATTCCTGATAAAATTTGTCTGTTACGTTTGCTTCTTTAAAGTAAACTTTAACATCTGAAATTCCCATTGTACCATTGTGTCGAATCACGTAACGAACACTTTTCATTACATTTTCACACTTGTTATTGGAACAAGATGTGGGATTTGATTTCGTTTTATTGCAGAGAGTCCACGATTCGAGACAGTAGTTTGTTTCAATTACTGCACACAATTTCTCTGAACATTTCTGAAAAGTGTAAACATTGCATTAAATATAACATGAATTAGGAATAATTTATTACATTGTAAGGTATGTTGTTAAATTATATTGCAGGGTCGATAGGGGTAAGTGTGATACGAAATTACAAAGTTAGAATTTTATTAGTACAAGATTGTACTTTCCTATTTAAAAATGAAATATCCATTGATTCTTATAATTTATTGCTTCTAATTTTTTTTCATTTACAAGAATATTGATGAAAATAAAATAAAAATTTGGAATTTGGAATGAAGGTTTAGTGATATTGAAAAACTGACCTATTTTAAATTTTATGATTTTTTATATATACTTATTATTTTATATACTCATTATTGTATATTTATATTTTTATTTAAAAAATTAGGCTCATTAACCTCTCCAACTAGCCTTGAATTGTTAACTGATTTTCGTATTTCACAATGAAAAAGAAAGCCCAGGTATCACGCTTACGCCTTAAGCCCCTTGGTCTGATTTTTATTTTTCCTATCGTAATTTATCATTCAAAATAATAAAAATGTAAAATTTTTGAAAAAAAACATGGATCTTCCAGGAAAATATAATATTATCTTCCTTCATTCCTAAAAAAAATCAACAAAAGGTGCTTTATATAGGAAAAATTCAGATCAAGAAACCAGATAACACAATTAAGAATATTGAAGTGTACTAAAAGCATCTCAGTTTCTTCAAAAATATTGATTAAAGCAGTAACTAATGACAATCACCTTTTCCCTACAAATCACAACAGATATAATCATTACGTTGTAATAAAAAAGTTGAGAGGACGCCTACAAGGCATCGAAACATGTTGGACCCAGGTATTATAAAAAAGACGGATAAATAATAAAGAAATGAGAGAGAGGTGGTTTTGGATGTCTCTTTTTTTTTCCATCTTTTTTCAATTTTCATATATCTGTGTCTAATGAGCCTTTTTACAATGTTTTTTGTAAACATATTTACCAACCAAAAAATTTGTTTTTCATTCCAAATTTTCTCTTTATCACACTAACCCCGTTATCACAGTTACCCCTATCGACCCTATCAGAAACAATATTTTCAAATTCAAACCATAAAAAATTATCAAATTTATATCGATACATTCAGAAATTTACGTTAGAGAATTAAAGTCTTTAAAGTTAAACCATTTCTAAACAAAACATTCGAAATAAAAAAATGTATATCCAAATGTTCAGCATTTTTAGAGAACGGATTGACAAATGTATCTCTTATTCTTAATGAAATAAAATTTAAAAAATGCATTCTAAATTCGAAAAAGAAAATAATTTACCTGATATCGATTGAATTTATTCAAATCGAACAATAAAGGTGACCTTATAATTGTAAAATTATTATATCCATGAGGAAATAAGTAGGCATTGTTGTTAGATAAATTAGTCTGAAGGCACGATCCTTTCCATTCTTCAAGGTATTTTACAGGTTTTTTAAAATTACAGTATGCTGTAAATCCACTTTGTAGTAATTCTGAAAAAAATAGTTTTTTATTAATTTTTTTGATGTTTAAAATACTATATTAGCATTTAAGCAATTTGCAATGTCACATTTGTTTAATAATTCCGACGGGCTCCTGCAATCTGGTGTACACTACTGACTATACCCTAGGGTGGCTCAAAAAATTAAAGTTCCTTATAGTTGTGGGCTCGCTCCCCAAAAGCTTCCATTTGGTGAAAAAATAACTGTAAATTTTTTTTAAATTTGTTTGATAAAAAAAATGTCTAATTTGGCCTAAATATCATAGAAAGTGGTCAAAAGAGGGAATAAAATGAAAAAGTATAGAAAATTTAAAAAACCTCCCCCAGAAATTAAAATCATTCCTTTTTTGAACAAAAAATGAATTTTCGAACTTCCTGCAGTTTCTATTGCAAATATTTCATTCATTTGAAAGAAAATAATCACAAACATTATTAACAAAATATTACCTACAAAATAGGTGACATAAGGCACCCTCAGTGATAAAAAACTACCTCTTTTAAATTTTTTGTTATAGATTTCTTATTTAATGAAAAAAGCTTCTGTATGAAAATACGTACAAAGATGTATCAACAAATATATAAAGATACCTTGCATTTTATGAATGGTTAATAACACCCCTAAATGCAAAAAGATTATATTTTCTCGTACAATACATAACAATAATTTTATTTTTGTCTAATATTTCGAAAAATATAACTTTTCCTGATAATAAATTCAATTATTCTATACGAAAGAACGCAAATAATTGCATTGGAATCTGCAGAAGCTTAACAATTAATTTTTTATTTAAAAAGGGTGGGTTTTTCACTTTCCTGTAAATTATTATTTTCTTACCATTTCTGATGACAGTTTACAATTTGTAGGCAACAATGAAATAATAAGGAGTAGTTTATTCTATCTAAATACTATCCATTCATACAATATACATGGTATCTTTATATATGTTTTCATGCATCGTTATACTTATTTTTTATAGAAGTTTGTTTCATTAAATAAGAAATCTAACATAAAAAATTTAAAAGGTGTAGTTTTTTACCAATAAGGGTGCCTTATGTCACTTATTTAGTAGGCACAATTTTTGAATAATGTTCATGATTATTCTGCTTCAAATCCACAAAACATTTATAACAGAAACTGCAGCAAATTCGAAAATTAATTTTTTGTTCAAAAAAGGATTTTTTTAAATTTCTGGTGGAGGTTTTTTAAGTTTTCTATACTTTTTCATGTTATTATCTTTTCTGATCACAATCTATGATATGTAGCAAAACTAGAATTTTGTTTATCAAACCTGTGAAGAAATACGATTTTTTTACGGCTGGGGGTGGTTCAACCCCCGTGGGATCCAAGATCCCCTTGTTCAAAAAATTTGAAAAAAATGCACAGTTGTTTTTTCACCAAATGGAAGCTTTCTGGGTGGTGAGCCAAAAAATCAAAGGAAGTTTAATTTTTTTGAGCCACTCTACTGTACACTCTCTCTCTGTAATCTTATGTAATATCGTGCGATCCAATGCAATCCCTTGTAATCCTCCCGTACGAAAAATCATTATAGGAAAATAATGTTATAATATTGACTAAATTGATGCAACAATTGAGAAACACAAACGAAGTAAATTCTAAAGTATTTAATCGGTTTTCAAGTGATTAACAATTTTTTTTATGGATTTCAAGGAATTTCCTAAGGTTTAATTTAATTTATGGTAAGGGATTTCAAATTATTTCTAGGAAATGAAATTTCAAGAGATTCTCAGTGATTCCAAAGATCTCAAAGAATTTTAACTTACAATTTTTAAGGTATTTCAAGGCATTTTACAAGATTTAAAGAATTTGATTGAATCTCCAAGGATTTCAAGACAGTTCTAAGATTTCAAGGGATTTTAACGAATTTCTAAATAACTTAAGGGAATAAATTAAATTTTATTTTAAGGGGTTTCTACGGATTTTAACAATTTCAAGGGGTATGGCGAAATTAAACATTTTTCGAAGGATTTTAAAGATTTTAAGTTATTTCAAAAGATTGCAAAGAATTTTAAGAGATTAAACAATTTTCAAGTGATGTCAAAGAATCTCGCAAATTTAAGGGTCTTATAAGACCTCGAATTATTTGAAAGATTTTAAGGAATTTTGCATCAATGGATTTCTAGAGAACTTTGGGAAGTACATTAAATTAATTTTATTTCCAAGGTAATTTAAATGATTTCAACAGATTTCTCACTAGTTTTAATGCTCCAAATACATACTATAGGCCTATACTAATTTTCCTATAATATTTTTCCGTCAGGGTCATGAAATCTCTATAATAAAATCGATCAAAATCTATTTAAATTCTATACAATCCATGAGATCTTTAGCAATCTTATGCAATCTTGCAATCTAGTGTACTCCAGAAATTCAATTAATTAACCACTCCAATAATTAATATTTAAAATAAAAAATAATCACCTAGAGGTTTAATCAAAGTTTCATCGAATTTCCAGACTGTGGCTCCATGCCGGTAAGGCTCACGAGTCTGAAACCCAGGGTCCATCCAGACAGGTTCCAAATTCCATTTAAAGTCGTTTGGATCTATTCCATCTATTGCTCGTATCAGATCTTTCACATTTTGAATACTCTGCAATTCAAAATTATATTCTTTGTCAAGTTTATAAATTTAATTTAATACAACTTCATATGCAACTGATAGTAACTTTAGTTTTCATTATAAGTAGAAGACACTCACGACATTATTATTTACAGTATACACTGGGGGAAGATTGTCATAGACTATACAAAATAAATTATCTGCCAACTTTTCAAGAATAAATTTTGAAGTGTTGCGATAAATAAAGTTTCTACTGTAACAATATCTGCTGTCGTAGATTTTTTCATGAATGTTTGAACAAAATGAAAATACTTCTATCTGATCATCACTGCAGTCTAAATCACAACAACAGTTAATATCGCACGATGACATCTGTAAATTAGAAAGACAGAATTTTAGTTTCTTAAAATTAATATAGTTAAAAAATTCATGATAAGTAATTAATGTAATAATAGATCAATACCTTTAAGTCACATTCACATATTTCTGACTTCTTTTTGCTTATCAGGATATTTGGTTTCTTTGCATTTGGAAGAATACTTTCTGTATTATTTGGTTTCCTAGGTAATACTGGTAGAAGAGGTCTTTGTGGTTTCAAGGTGAACAATTTTAAACTCTCTGTCGATTCATCGTCATCTTCGTTGTCTAAAGTATAGCTAGATTCTGTTAATTCTGTATTTTGGTTGTAAGTTTCGGTAGAAACTTGGGTTACGTTATCACAAGTTTCGTCGGAACAGGTTGGCTCAGTAATGTCCTCCAGTGAAGATATATCGAGACATTTATTACAAACGAGATTCAGTGAGATTAAGCAATACAATTTTAAAATCCACATCGTGATTTAGTTATGTAAAAAATTATACTTGAATGATGATATTGTTTTGTAATTTAAACAAGTACAGCTGCAATGATTAGCTTTCTATGTTTCACAAGCTACATCCAAATTTTTCAAAGTTTCTGCTCACGATGTGTAAATTGATTTTTACTATTCCCATGCTTTCTGTTAGTAATTCGAATCTATCTTGCGTATTGACCAAAACGTTTGGGGATTTTAATTGCAGTGTTAATCCCAGGAATTTGTCTTTCAGTCTGTCTTGCCAATTTCCTGTAAAAATAATAGAATATGAAATGTTTGAACATTTTGTATATTTAAGTATATTTACTTTGGACTTTATTTTTATTAACAGAAAATACTTTATCCCCAAAAAATACATATTTTTTGTTTCCGTTTGTAAACTGATACTCATTACAAAATTGCATCTAAATATTTCCTAATTAATTGTAATCCACTAATCAAATTCAGAAAATAATTACCAATCGGTTTCCACGTGTGACATTCAAGCTCGTGGAATCCAGGAGTTAAAGGAACAGAACACACACCATATGCTAGAAATAATATTCTGTTATAGTTATCTCTGCAAAATAATTGTAGCAATATTTTAGGGGATCCTTCAAGTGATGTTGTTCCGTAATGTACATCTACAGGATGATCCCAAACTGGCACATTCGTATAAAAGTCACAACTTTCTTGCGTTTGGCCCTCGAAAGTCCCACTCAAAATTTTCCATCCTGTTCCTGATGAACAAAAATTTTAATTTATACTCTTAAACTTGTTGAAAAGTATAAGCTTTAACCTATGAAGTATTTATGAAAAATATATACCAGCGTGAAAACTCCATTTACACAAGATGCGTACTTGCTCGAAGTCCTTTGCTGAGGCTATCTGGCCAATTATGTGCAGTTCAGCCATATCCTTGCAACATGCTTAGACTGAAACAATCAAATTTATGCAAATTTGATTGACACATTATCCCCTCATTTTCATTTCGACTCAGCACGAAAGTTTCCATTATAAAAATTTGCATAATATTCAAAGGAAGTATAAAATATTGTTCCTATTTTTTTTTAGACTTAATTGTCACATAAATTATTCATTACTGAACCCGATTCTTTCAATTCTATGAGCTGTTCATCGTTTTCATATTCTGAGATTGATCGATACAGAGTTATTTTAGGCATCTTCTTGTGAATCGAAATTAAGATAATTTCATCTACTTTAGTTCCTATCACGAAAGTACGTAATTTTATCAATTTGATTAACTTTTCAGAAGAACAGTCATCTTCAAGTCGAAACGCATAGGCAATATTTAAATATTTCAATTCAAGGCAGTTGTTCGCTATAATTTTGATATCACTCAGTAATTTACAGCATTTCAAATTCAAATAAAACAGTCTTGCAGAGCATCCTAAAATACTCTGAAGAGCATTGTTGCAAATTTTATAGCATCCAGAGAGGTTAAGAGAAGACAAATTTTTGAAAGCGTTTTTCTGACCAAGAAATATGAAGTCTTCCGAAATCAGATTAGATGCTTGTATAAGATGAAGTTCTTTAAGGTTTGCTAATTTAGATGCAAATTCTCGAAGAGTGTATCCTGTTAGGGGGAGAGCTTCTCGTAGTTCTAATTTTTCAAGATGAGGGCAGTTTAATATGGCCTATAAATTACATAAATTATAATATCAGAAAATAGTTGATACGAATTTACATTATTAATATATTTTTAACTGATGATATTGAAGAGTTTTGTAAGTACCCCAAAAGTAGGAGTTCCTAATCCCACAACATCAAATTTAATTGTTTTCAAAGTCTTCGAAAGGCTGTTAAAGAAGAAAACTGCATCACCATTACAGATTTTAAGCGAAGTATCATTAGTTTTTGGACGAGTTATTGAAATATCTTCCAGATATCGGCAATTCAAAGCAATTGTCATTAGATCTTCGATTCCAACGTACTTATTGTTACTTATGTTTAACTTTTTTAGATGTCGCAACTTGACAAGTTCTTGATAAAATCTAATATAATTGAACATCGAGATTTTAGTCTTCATAAATTATACAAGTTTCAAGTTTTCAAATTTTTGTCATGTGATATAAACAAAAGCATTCCCAATTTTATAAGTTCTTGAGGGCTCATTTTGTTTGATCGTAAATCGGTACAATGTATGGAACTGATTGAGAGGTTTTTATATTATATAATTATATTAATGTGAATTTTGATATGCGCAAGATAAAAAACCTGGGCGATTCAAACTGGGTGTCCTTTAAATCAAGCGATTCTAAATTAGAACAAGTGCGCAAAACATTTCTTAGAACAGATTCTGGAATATTTTTATTGAGTCCATCTTGACAATGACGAATTGTTAAGTGAAGCAATGCTTGATTGTATCTGCAAAGATGTCTAATTATAGTAACAGGGTCATCTATTTTATAGAGAGTTAAACTTTCTAAAAGTGGACTTCTTCTTAAAATGTTGCATATCTTTTTCGTATCCACTGTTTTACCTTTATAATAATATTATATTTATTTTAGTGACGTAGTTCCAGAATACTAATCCAACTTTTTTTTGAAAATAATCATAAAATATTTCAGGATGAAAATTTAAATATATAAAATATTGGATTATAAATAAAAAATTGAAATCAATGCCTTTAAATTCTAAGGATTTCCAAAGTCGAGGGTCCCTAGTGACTTTATTCCAGTGTCGACAAACTCTTGAAATAACAGATAATCGTTCTTTCAGATTAACGTGTGAAAATACCAATAGGAGGATATTGCTTTGTAAATTGTGAAATCCTGTATTTTTTACCGCGTTTTTTTGACGAAAGATTTTTGATAAAGATGAGTTATCACTGTTTCCATATAAAGAATTTGTTGAAGAACATTCCGGATAAGTGAAACTTCGCTGGGTCGACCAACTCTCTGATTTGAAAGACAATTGGGGATTTGAATTTGGCATTACTTCTACTTCCTTTCTTCAAGAATTTTCCTTCGAAAATTAAAATATCCGTTTTTAAACTGAAAAGGGTTTTATGTTCTCAAAAACATCCTTTCTTATATATATGATTCATTGGTAGCAACACACTAAAAATAACATTTTTTTAAATGATATATAATTTATTATGAATATATATTTTGAATTGAAATTGAATATGGAGATAAATAAAACTGAATAAGTTTTTGTTAGTTTTCGTTTGCTTGGTTTGAATTATTTAAATATAATATTCTATATTTTTCGATTTGTACAAAGGGTATCCAACAATTTCGGATAATATCTTTACTTAAAAATAAGAAACGTTGAATAAAATTACCTTCTTTTCCCTCGATTGTAAAATACAATTATTTCAGAAAATTAAACTTCTTGGTTTTGATAAAAAATTATTTCTGAAAGGACTTTTTGAAGTTAATAAGTATTTGACAGAAGTTTATTTTTCTCGCTGTCAAGCCGTTCAGTCAACTGGTCAACTGTATTTTGTTTACGATGCTAGCTATGAATTTGTTTCCATGGTTACGCGACGTATTCCTACATTATGGTCTACTTTGCAGTCTTATTAACCTGAAGAACGGAAATTCCTATATGTAGTTAAAATCCTTCTTTATTTCTTAATTGAGTTGAGTATTGCAATAAAAATTACTTAATTAATAGTTTTAATCTTGATTACATGTTTCTAAACAGGCAAGATTTTAAAAAATACACTAAATCTTTTCAAAAAGTTTTCGCTGGTCGAAAAAAATGAATCTAAATAAATTAGGAAAGAAGAATTGAATCACGGATTTTTAGTTCTGTATTGGTAACACTGTTTCCATCGTTTTCAGGGCTCGTTTAAATACAAATTCTAGGCTCATGTATAAATCTCATATAAATGAAATTTGTGCTGTTTATATAATTGATAAAAACTCTATTGTTAAAATATAATAAATTATATTTAATTTTTGCGATGTAAAATTGAAAATCAACTTATTATTTTTATGTTTATTTAAGTGTTAGCTTGCAACAGTATAATCGATAATGTAGAAGCAAGAGTTAGTTACCCACGTGGTACGAAGATGGCGCAAGGTGTTCTTTTCTGGATAGATTCAAATTTTTTTTTGATATAGACTCCAAATCCAAATTTATGTTATTTTTTTAATTATTTTTATTATTCTTATATTCAATACAAAAAAAAATTACCTTTCTATAGATTTATTGAAAATAACTTTTGAAATGATTCTGTTTTTAAATTACAAGTTTATATTTTTTACACATGTAAAAACAATAGCTGTCTTATTATATAGTAACTATATTAAAGATAATAAAAAACTGACTATTTTTGTAGCCCTGTTTTGAATGAAATTTTAATAGTATTTCTTCTTAACGTTATATATTAAATAAGTATAACGCATGATATGTATATTAAATACTTTTTTTTAAAACAAATTATTATTTTCAAAACACATCCATAAGAATATTAATATAAATAAATTTATATGAATAAAACTGAAGTCAAGTGAATTCAAATTAACTCAAGGTTATTAAACTCAATTGAAGGAAATTCTAAGGAAGCATCCATTAATTCGTAATTACGTAAGGGGGTAATTACTTTTTATACTGTTATACACGTTATATCATTATATCATTTTTTGTTTTATTTGATTTTTGTTATGCAATATTTCATATTACATACGTGCAATAAATATAGAGTCGAGAATTTATTCATTCTTGAAATCTGGTGTAGACCTTCCATGAAATCTCGTGGAATCCCTGGAAATCTTTGCAATACTTTGAAACCCCCTGAATTCGTTTAAAAATTTTGTAAGCCCCTTAACATTTTTTAAATGTACATAATCTCTTCAAATTCCTTTAAAACTATTGAGCTCCCTGAAAATCCCTTGAGATCCTTTAAAATTCGTGGAAATCTCTTATAATCTTTAAAAAACGGTTAAAATCACTGAAATTCCGTAAAATATTTCGATATAATATAAGATCCCTTTAAATCTTTTTAATCCGCTCAAAAATTCATTAAAATTTTTCCGAATCTTTTGAAATCCCTTAAATTTCATTTAAATATGTTAAAAGATATGGAAATTCCTTAAAATCCCTTTATGACATTCGGAAATCCATTAAAATTCCGTTAAATCTTTTGAAATCTTAGAAAATCTTCTGAAATCCTTTGATATAATTTGGAATCTTTTCAAATCTCTTTAAATCCTATTTCAAATCTTGGAAATCCAATTAAAATCCCCTGATATCGTTCAAAGTCCGTGAAAATACTTTGTTATTTCTTGAAATCTTTCAAAATGCTTTGAAATCCCTTGACTTCTTTTAATATATTTTTAAATCTATTAAATCCCCTTGAAATACCTTAAAATCCTTTGTAATCCGCGGAAATTATTCCTAATTCCTTAAAATCCCTAAAAATCAGTTGAAACCCTTCGGCATCTCTTGAAACCCGTTAAATATCTTGAAATATGATTAACCTCCTTGAAGTCCCTTAAAATCTTTTGAAATCCTTTGAAAAATTGAAATTCTCTCTGAAATTGTACTAATGTAATTTCTTTAAATTCTTGAAACCATTTACAACATGTGAAACCTTTCGTAATTCTCTGAAATGTTTTAAAATACTCTAAAACTACTGTAATCCACTGAAATATTTTGACATCCCTTAAAATGAAATTCCTAAAAAGCTTTGGAAATGTCATTAAATTCCGTAAATATGTTTTAATTCTTTAGAATACTTTTATTGAAATACATTATAATATCTTGAAATCCTTTCAAATCACTAGAAATCATTCAAATATTTTAAAAGTCTATGAAATATTGTAAAAGCTATTAAAATTCCTCGAAATCCCTTAAAATCCTTCATAATATTGGGAAATCCTTTGAAATTCTGTTAAGTCTTTTGAAATTCTCTAAAATCCGTGGATATATTTCGGAATCTTTTGCAATCTCTTGAAATCCCGCGAAATAATCGAAACCAGTTTAAATCTCTTAGAAACCGTTAAAATCCCTCAAAATACTTTGAAATCTTATGACATTCATTCAAAGCTTCGAAATCCAATTAATGTCAAATTCTTGAAATCTTTTTAAATCTCGTTTACAGTGAAAATATTTGATATATTGATATGGTCACAAAAATCTCACAAATCCTTATAGTAGGGGGGAGGGGGCCTGAAATGTACAAAAATCATCTTTGCGTAACTAATGGACGTTCCCTAATGAATTCAAAAGAATATTAAAACAAATTTCAAAGAAATTCAACTAAATTCAAGTGATTTCAATTAAATGCCAGAGGATCCAAGTGAAAATCCAAATTAATTTAAGAGAGTTCAAGTGAATGCGATATAATCAAAAAGAATCCAGGTTAATCTGAAGAACTCAATTGGATTTAACCAGACTGTCAAGTGACCAATTCTTTTAAACGAACTTACTCATAAACTATTAAGACAAATAGATGTTCGATATAACAGACAGTAAGCTCGTTTAAAAGAATTAGTATCTACCAATATATATGTCAGGAGTAATTTGGATTCTTTAGTTTAAATTATTTTTTCCGATGTAGGAATAGGAAATGTGATATTTAACAAATAATGCAATAATATATACATTACCGTGCAAAAGTTTACAACCACCTCTTTTTTGATGACTGATAAAGTTCTCTTAATTTCAATTATGTCAGAGTTAAAAATTTTTCTTTTTAAATTGTTGAATGCTCTCAAAATTCTATATAAAATGAGCCCAGGATAAAGCCAATTTGTCTATTTTTAAATAGATATTGCAAAAATAGTGTAAATTTCAATGTTTTCTTACATTTTCAATAACTTCCGTAATAATCAATATTTTTGAATTTTCTTGGACTCATTTTAAAGCTATTTTTCTAGTCCGTAAATATATGAAACATATAACCATAATGTTTCTACAAAAGTCCCTTAAAACATATATTTATTAAATTTTTATTTTTATTTGCCTACAGATAAGATGTTTTAAAATTTTTCCAACTTCAAGTTCTTGCACCGTGATAGAAAATTTTTGAAATATTTATGCTGTTAAGCTGCTGCGAATTTTGAGAGCATTCAACTCTTCAGAGTAAACACATTTTAGCTGTGACTTAAATAAAATTTATCAGTCATAAAAATGAGAACTACCCATTGTGCAACTTCTAGCTCAGTTTGATACTTGGGCATTTTGTGTGTTATATATTATATATTTGACTATGATTATGATTAATTATTATTGCAGTCTTTATGTTGATATGCATATGCTATAATATAACGTATACTTCAGAAGTAGCATTTGGTAAAGTAACTCGAAACATTTAATAAATCTCACGAACAATGAAAACCTGATGATAATTCAAGTGCACCCAAATGCAGCAATATAAATATCACACCTCTCGTCTCCTCTTCCAGCAACCGTATTATAAATTGTCCTGTCGCAGTATATTTCCATAATACCAGTGGCATAGTTATTGCTTGCTATATTAACCGTTTTACTGCGATAATGTGACCGTTTCACATCAAAATGGTTTTAGGAAGCTATTAACTTACAGCCACCAGTCAGGAAAGATTGGTAGTACCATCGACCGGGGTGAATCGCTACAATTTTTTAAAAATCGTCAAAGGCTGAATAATTGTATTCATATATATGTTTCTATTTTATTAATTGTATACACAAGTGAATATATATAGATTACAAACAAAGAATTAATACCAAAAAAGTCCACATCTCGCGTTTTTAAGTTATTCATAAAATAACCTAAATCCAAATAATCTGGACAGAAACGTTACAACATAAAAAAGTTATAACTAAATCCATAAAATGTTACAGTAGATAAATTACGCTACAGCAATATAAATAAAGTGATTTTTCCATACTTCTATATAGTCAGTAATATCTAAAATATGCACAAATAAAATGTCATTTATGTTACGTAATA
>CAKNWT010268887.1:3510-21654 GCA_932066315.1 Andricus coriarius
ATTTGATTTTAAATCAAAAACAGTCGGATTTAACAACAAGAAAGATGATTTCTTAACAAAAAATGTATTAGTTGATATTTTAACAGAAAAATATTTTTAGTTTAAATCAAATCAGTTGAATTCAACTAAAAAAGAAGAATTTTCAACAAAATAGTTGAATCCTCTACTAAAACAGATTAATTTTTAAACAAGCAGTTGTATTTTCAACAAAATTGTTACATTTTCAACCAAAAACTATCAATTTTGAACCAAAAATGGAATAGTTAAAGGGTACAGCCGGGTAGGCATGGCAAATCGGCTAACGCTCGTATCAGGCTCAAATTTATTTAAAATGTTCATCCTAAGGTAGCAAAAAGATACAAAGAATTTCAACCTTCAAATTGCATTTTTTTGGAAGTTATGGACCGGGAAAGAAAATTAAAAAAGTATTTTTTCTCGAAAAACGCTTGGCCGATTTTTGTGAACAAAATACATGTTATGAACACTGATAAGACAATTTACCAAAAAATTCAGGATAATTTAATGACCAAAATAATAGGTAAAAAAATGTTTGCATTTTTTGAGAATTTCTTTTAAGGAGATTTTTTTGACGTGCGACACCCATCTTTTCACAAAAAATGTCTACATCCCCTAGATTAACATATTTTCCCCCGGACTGATCGGAGTGGTGCGCCAAAGTTAAAAAAATAAAAACAAATTTTCGTATTACCATATAGAAACCTTACATGAGAATTGCATTACGATATGCTGTAATACGCTTGGACCCCGGTTTATCGGAACCCATTATACCGGATGATGTGGCTCATGGGGGCGAGAGAGAGACAGGCGCTTGCAAGTTCAGCGGACACGGAGAAAAATGAAAGTGATAAATTGGGTCTTTAGTGCTGGTTGTCGAGGTATTCATTACTGAACTGGCGTTGTAAAAAAAATTCGAGATTGAAATTAAGTTACTGATTTAAGTGCAATCGCCGTATCAACTACCTTAGACAACTAAAGAGATTCCAGCTTATTGACGGTCTGATTCCTCTAGCGCACTGTACGGGGTCCAGTCCAGAATATGAATCGTCCCTATACTCGCAACAGAAAAAAATGATTGGCCAAAAAGAATTTACAAGGACACAGAACGGCGGCTGTTGACGGATCGATATAGTCACTTCTCATTTTATAAACTTACATTTATTTATATATTATACATACATATATTCAATCAGTTTTAAACATTAAATTATGAACATGTATTTGCTGAAACAGAAAAAGTCGAGTTAGATAAAAAAACATAGTTGCCGAGAATTGAACCCTGGTTTCCAACGCAGAAATCAGCTTCTCTCTGCAATCTGGTATTTTGGATGCTAAAATAAGAGGCACTAAATGTTCTGATGCAAGCAAGCTTTGGTTCGATGCTACCCGAACGTTATTGAGTGCGGGGCATTCAGGAATGGTTACTGGACTGCTGCCCAACAGAACACTAAAGTATAAACTATATACTTCGATTAAGATTTCGTCCTTCCGACAACTGAGACATGATATATAGATTTCCATTATTGATGCTAGAAAGTATAGCAATTTAAGCTTTCTATACTTTTTTGAGTAAATGCACTTTTTAGGAGATACTTCAGTTTTTCATTTGTGCAAAGGTTAACGCACTTGACTTTCAGGTGGCAACGTACGAATTGTGTTAGTGTATAAAATAACTTGAAAGTATTAAAAGATAAGGTTCTATGCAGGAAAGATACAAATTTTTAATGATTAATGTGTAGTTTCACATTTCTTCCGTACTGAATATCGAACTCTTCAAACTCATTTTCCTGCGTGGAGTTGCGCAGTTTACGGTTCGGCAATATAAGAAGCCACAAGGAAGAAGGAGAAAAAGAACGGTTCGGAGAACCCCGATTTACCGCGAAGGCCATTGAGGCCATGCCTGAAATCCCCGGTAAACCGTAGTCAGAGTGTAGATAGTAAAATGTCAGAAAACAATTAACGGAAAAAAAGAAAAGGATGTATTTAAAAAATGGCAGTCTACCTGCTTTGTTAATTGGTCTAATTGTTGCCGAGAGTCGGGTTAAAAATGTACGTGTGTACTAGTTTCCACATCACCCGAGAGGTAGAGTACGCGGCGCGTTTTTTTTGTGACTGCTGGCTTATATTTTGTACAAATAATGAAAATATGAGTTTTATTTAAACAGATAACCAAAGACCAATCATAACATTGAGAGGAAGAGGATTAAGCCATCTCTCCCATTGAAATAAAACTCAGATACAACTAACCCTTTCAGCGCGTTAGTTGCATCAGATTGCGTCATCTGCGGTGAACGCCACTATGCCTGCAACCGTGCTTAATTCCAAGTTCCAGTGTATTCATTGTTTGTGGCAAATACATGCCAGTAATTCGGTCAGCTTATTATTATCATCACAGTAATAAATCGTCGGGGTAAGGGCCCCCAAGCTGGAATGTATTTCACCGGGACAAAGTTTTGGGTAGATAATTCAAAGCCCTGTCAGTGTCGCTGAGACGCTACATTCCTCACACATACACACAATTATCACATAGGTTATAAATCACTACAAATAATTATTAAATATATTTTTAATTGTTTGGAGAGCAGTAAGTGCATTCTTTAAAACACACATTATCAATTTTGTAGAAACTAAATGTTAATTCAACCAAATATTCTGGAAAAATTGAGGGAAATATATATATATTTTTTAATATCAGGATATTATAAAAATTATAAAATAATGTTCTTTTATTGATCGTAAACAAATAACATCAATGAATGTACTGGAACAATCGTCAGCCTTTTTGTAAAATTTATGAGAGATGTAGGGTTACGGTAATGTCAGTACTATTTTCGATAATTTTGCCTAATTTAATTAATAATTATATATAATAATAAATATAATAATTTGGCCTAGCTGGTGACATCGGTGACACAAAGTTTGTTAGTGTGTGTTTCGAATACAGTCCAAGCTCCCATAATGTCCGCCCCGAGAATGTCCGCTTCTCCAATTTCTCGCTCGAGCGCTACCCCCACTACTTCAGCGTCGGTCGCGATCGATGCATTTCATAGCTGACGCTCCGAGAATGTCCGCGAAAGAAACGGCCGAATCTGAAGGTTTTTTTCGGGCCCAACCTTCAATTTGTCAGTCAAACAAATTGTTCATTGTATTATAAATATAAGAAATTAAATATCAGATAAACTGTTCGTTATTCAACATTATTTTTAGTCCACTTCAAAAAAATTTGCTTTGATATAAATTCAACTTTATGTACTATAGGGCTAAATAATCATTGTTTATTTTATGTTTCGTCAAATATTGTGAAGGCCTTGGATAAAGATGTTCTGGATAAATAATAATGTTCAACATAAAATGTGAACGTTAAAACCCGAAGAAAACCATGAAAAATTATAAAACCGCGTTCAAAATATATCAGATGTCTGATTTCAGCTCATTTAATATGCGGTTCTATAAGAAAACCGTTCGCAGTATTATTGCGCAGTACAAAACGTGGGAAAGTGTGAATTTTCATATTTCAAATGAACAAATATCTATTTTTACTACTGTAAAAAAAGCTTTACATTGTTCTTTTTTCTTCAAGTTTTACATATATCAAATTTATGTTATAATTGACAATTCGATGTTTGAGTTTCTCTTTGTTTAACAAACAAAAAAAACAAGCAATACGACACAGTAATTAATTATGAATGTACTGCACGAGATTTCACAGGTTACGTTAAAAGTGAGGTGAAATATTTGTTATTTTGACGCTTTGTTTACATTTATTCTAAGAATCGAACATACCATAGCTAATGATCGATTTTAATGTTTTACATACCTTTAAGCTCGGGCTTATAAGGAAATAATCCAACATGAATCACTTTTGTACACATAAAATGTAGACTAGGTACATAAAACGATGTTCGAGATAGATTTTTAACCTACCCGACGCGCGGTCTTTTTCGGAGTTGGTCAGCTGAATTTTTATCCACGCAGTCGAGCGTGACCGCGCGTAGAGTGGGGGTTCATGGCTTCTTGGAATTATACTCCCCTACAGCCCCGAAAACGGCCATTCTCGGAGCTTGGACTGTATTGCGCTTCAGCGACAGGGCTTTGAACTATCTGCCCAAAACGTTGTCCCGGTGAAATACATTCCAGCTTGGGGGGTCTCTGGCCGGGATATCAAAACGTTAGAAACAAATGACATCTGCATTGTGAAACAAGTGAAAGCCGCTCATAGTGCAACAGTGGTATCAATGTTGGCGAACTTTTCTTTGCGCATGGGTCGGGGCAGCAGGCTCGTTGGTCGCAGTTCGCGCGCAATCAAAAACGAATAATAAAAACAATTATCGTAATCAAAATGAATAATTATTGCAAATTGCACAAGAATGCCCGTCATCTGCGACCAATGAGCCCACTGCCTCGACGCAAGCGCAAAGAAAAGTTTGCCAACATTGGTATCACTGTTGCACCATGAGCGGCTTTCACTTGTTTCACAATGCAATTGTCGTTTATTTCCAACGTTTTGATATCGCCACGATTTATTACTGGGTTGATAACAATAACATGAATGAACTACTGGCATGTATTTGCCACAAACAATAAATACACTGGAACTCGGAATTACGCACGGTTTCGGGCATTGCTAGCAGTGGCCTTCACCGCAGATGACGCAATCTGGAGCAATTAACGCGCTGAAAGCGTTAGCTTTATCTGAGTTTTATTTAAATAGAAGAGAAGGCTTAATCCTCTTAATCTCAATGTTATGATTGGTCTTTGGTACCACGCTGATTAAAATAAGATTGCAATGTTTTGCATGTTTTGTAATGTCTTAGAATGTTGTTATCTGTTTAAATAAAACTCATATTTTCATTATTTGTGGAAATCTCGGGTGGTGTGGAAACTAGTACACACGAACATTTTGAAACCGACTTTCGGCAGCAAATTGAACCAATTTCCAAAACAGGTAGACTGAAATTTTTTAAATATATTCTCTTCTTTTTCCTGTTAATTGTTTTCTGATTTGTTACTATCTTTTACAGCATATCGTAATGCATTTGTCATGTGAGGTTTCCATATGGTAATACCAAAATTAGTTTTTTTTTCAACTATGGCGCTTTACTCCGATCAGTTTAGGGGGAAAATATGTTAATCTAGGGGATGTAGAGATTTTTTTGTGAAAAGTTGGTTCTCGCATGTCAAAAACGTCACCTTTAAAAAATTCCCAGAAAATTCAAACATTTTTTTACCAGTTATCTTGGTCATAAAACTGTCTTACATTTTTTGGTAAATTGTTTTATTGGTCCTCATAACATATATTTTTTGTTCATAAAATATATTTTAAGAGGACCAATAAAACAATTTACCAAAAAATGTAAGACTCACCAACGACAAAGATAAAAAATAAAAAAATGGAAGGTTAAAAATCTATGTAGTTTTTTGCTAGCTTAGGATGAACATTTTACATAAATTTGACCCTGATACGAGCGGGGGCCGACTTGGCATGCTTACCCGGCTATACACTTCACAGTTGAAAAAATTGATTTTCAAGCAAAAAAAAATGTATTTTCAACAAACTAGTTAATTTTTCAATCAAAAAGATGGATCTTCAACTAATAAAATAAATTTTTATGAAACTAGTGCAACTGTCGACCAAGTAGTTCAACTTTCAATTAAGAAAATTAGTTTTCTACAACAAAAAAACGAATATACCACAAAATACATAAATTTTCAACTAAATTGTTGAATTTCCAACAAAAACCCATGAATCTTCACCAAAAAAAGAACAAATTTTCAAGATAATTGTTAAATATTCAATAAAGAAGATTAATTTTTTGCAAAAAAACGAATTTTCAACAGAACAGTTTTTTCTTCAATCAATAAAATGAATTTTTAATAAAGTAGTTCAATGTTAAAAAATGTGAATTCTTAATGAAAAATTTAATAGTTGAGTTTTGATCCAAAAATGATCAATTTTCAACCAAAAATAGAATAGTTAATTTTTCAGGTGAAAAAATGAATTAAAAAAAAAAGAATTTTCATCAAAATAGTTCAATCTTTAACCAAATAGTAGAATTTTTAACCTAAAAATTAAAAAGAGTTAACTTACGACGAAAAAGTAGTTTAATTTTCAGTTTTCTTAGCATTTAAAAAAAGTCTAATTCACATTTTTATTTTCCATGTGCTTGTCACATTCTGTGTTAACCCTTTCCCGCCAGTGTGACGTAGTTTTTGAACAGTCTCTTAAAGTGTATTCGCATGATACATAAAAATTCATTTTTCTCTACCAAGGTTTATTTTATTTCAACTGCTTCAGGTCCAGAGAGTTGAGACCTTCTAAATGGATTAAAGTCTCTCCCGAATGTCTGCGAGGAAAGTTTTTTCCTCTAAACTCTTTTCTTGTGTAAGTAATCTCTTGAAGAGTTACTGGAAAATGAGTTGATTCTCGCTTTTTACTGATTTGTAACATTTTAGAAAGGATGTAAATTTTTTAGCAATTATGTTGAATTAATGATGATATCGTTATGGGGTTTAACTATAAACAGTTATTCATATAGTTTTGTTGTATAAAAAATCTGAAATGAGGTCGAAATGATGAATACTTGTTGGAGAACATTGTTGTTTATTGGAAGTGTATAATGATAGCGTGTTTTCGGCTTAAATCCTATAGGCGTGGATAGCATTTGCATCAGACTGTTTTCGTACTTGAAATTCGTAAATTGTTCTAGAAAATTTACATGACTGCTTTGGATCTTGAAATCGTATCAAAGGGATATACAATAGATATGAAAAATGTCGAGTTACCTGAAAATTGGTGATATTTCGTTGACCGAAATAAGAGATTTATTATTCTGAAGAATTTTCATTTGAATTTTGGGAAATCATTCTTTATTTCTTCCATTTTTTATTTTATATATTTTATTTTGGAAGTGACTTTTCTTTCTTTGATTTTTATGTTAAGAACCCATAGGAATTTAGAAGAATATGTTCAAATATCGACCAGTGGATTCTCCGAAACGGCAAAATCAAATCAGTTACTGCACAGCTGTGCAGTGTGCAGGACATATTACTTTTGGGTAAGCCTTCAATTCTAATGTAAATTTAAAAACATTTTTCTTTGCGAGTCTGACGTTGGGCTTTTTTTAGTTAATGACTAAAATTTTAAAGTGACATATTTATAGCCCAACATATATAAAATTAAACACATTTTAAAAGGTGTTCAAGTATTACTTTATTCTGAAATTTTTAAATATACGTGTGATCTTCCAACAGACAATTCTTTGAGAGTAATTGTATAAAATATTTTTTAAACATCTAGATACTATCAATAACGATCTGATAACTCGATGTTCTATAACGAAATATTTTTTATGAACGTTCGTAAAAATGAATTTATGGATAAATCTTTTTACTGAATCATTAATCGTCTTCCTCTTTGCACATTCTATTCAGCATTATTGCTCCTCTCTTTTTTCTTATTTTCCCCCAAGAACCTACGCTTCACTGGAATACTATAAACTGAAGTCTTTTTCTTTAACCTTTCAATTATTAATATCTCTACTTCCTTATTACTCTGTCGCCTCTTCATTATTTCTTTTTCTTCCTTTCTGCTTTCAAATTCTTTTCTCTGCATCGTGCTTTTCTTATTTCTTTTTGAAAGTTCTGTTAATTTGTAAATGAGTGAATATTCTAGTTTAAATATTTCGAATAGTGTGACTCATAATCAGTTAGAAAATTGCATCCAGGTGTCTTTTTCTAATTGGCGAGAGCTAGCAGCTCATTAGTCAAACTATTTTCAGACATTAGTCTTCCTTTTTCTGGATTCAATTCATTATCATCCCTCGTCTTTCCTTTTTGATTTTCCCTCGTGAGACCTTGATTTATTATAAGAATACCATCACCTCACTTCCAACCTTTTAATTATCGCCTCCGATACTTCATCCCCTATTTAATCTTCCTATTATTTTTCTTCTTTCTCTCGTTCATTTTATTTATTTCTTCTTCCCCCTCTTTCAGAAATATATCACTTTTTTCTGACTATTCAGCCAAATTTTTCTCATTCTTCATCCTACCTGACCTCACTTATCATTTTTATACGTTAAAGTAATTGAATAGAGGCCAATCGTACACCTACTTTTTCTTCAAACTTGTAACGGTAGCACAATTGAAAGTGAATGCAGAGTGATGACCTGGAACGTTGACCTTACCTTTGACCACTGACCTAGGATAAATAATGCATATTTTAATTTTTTTTACAAATTGTATGACTAACTTCTGGAATATTTTTTATTTGTCGATTGTAGAATGTTTGATGAATGTTCTGAAGGCTGAATTTGGAACGAAATAGTTAAATAATTAAATTGTTTGTAGTCACATCGATGAAAATAATAAATGGCCGTAGCTATGTGTATCGAAATTTCGGTACATGTCGCCGCAATTTCGGTATGTGTATAAGACGCTCCTTTATTAAAGATCATTTTACTGTTGCAAAAAGATATCCCAATATTCTTATAGTATAGGACTATAGGTAATCATATACCTTTTTTCATTTTTCATCAAATTGAAAATATCATTAAGAGAATTGGCTATCCTTTTTGTCAACCACCAGAACCTTCGACAACAATTTCTCAAACTGTT
Source organism: Andricus coriarius (assembly GCA_932066315.1). Lineage (NCBI taxonomy): Eukaryota > Metazoa > Arthropoda > Insecta > Hymenoptera > Cynipidae > Andricus > Andricus coriarius. The sequence continues at coordinate 12,145 of CAKNWT010268887.1, forward strand.
GAAAACATTTTGTTTTTAGTTGTAAAAATGCTCTGCATTTTTAAATTTTGGATTAACCTGGTTATCCGGTTAACGAAGTTGGCCTTCATTATAGGAACCTCAAAACATATCTCAAAGGCTGTTTAAATTTGTATAGACACCAATAAAATTTTATGATTTTCCAGAGTGTCTACCAGACCGAGAAATCCGGGATATGGCCGGGAATTTTGTTTAACGGGGAGAAACTGGGAAATGACCGGGAATATGATTCAGTGGCCGCGGGATTTTTCTCTCGAATGTACTAATATGCAAATTGAAAGTGGTTTCATATGTTTTATTAAAATCCTGAGTTGGTACAGTAAAATTTCTGAAAGAATTATAATTCAGAGTTGGGACAGGGGGTTTCAGTACAGAATAATAATTATGAGTTTAAGACCGGGAATTTCAGTACAGTGCATTCTCGTAAATAAATTTGATTCTGTTTTAAAAAAAGGGTGTATACAAAAGCAATCCCTGTTCCAAGTCAGAATTCGTCAGATTTTGTAAATAGCTTGTTCTAATTCAGGATTTGTTTAAATTAAAAAATTCTTACTTTTTTCCAATAATAATTTTCCAGAACTTGAAATTTCTCTCTTCCTACATTTAGAAAAATGGAGTTACTATACTCCTGACGTATAATACAAAATGTTGTAATTAAATATAATTATGACTTGGAACAGGGAATTTTTGGTATTAAATGTAATTGTGACTTGAATAAAAAATTAACATTTTCATTTTCAAAGAGGGAATTTCCATAAGGTTGTTGATTTTTTTTAGTTGAAAGTAAATTTTCTTAACTGAAAATTTAAGTAATCCATTTTCGGTTAAAATTGATCGTTGAGAATTTATCTTTTTTGTTAAATATGATAGTTTTTAATTAAAAATAAAATTATTTTCGTGGTTGAAGTATCAACTATGACACTTTTTGTTGAGAATTAAACTTTTTTTATTGAAAATTATTTCGTTGGAAATTCATCTTTTTTGGAAATATATTTCGACTTGAAATTTTGAGCGTTTTTTATTGGATCAATATGTTATCTATACATCAATTCTATCTAAAAGAATTTATTCCCCTATTTTGGTGAAAAATCACCCGATTTCCCCTGTTTTTATAGCATTATGGCTGTGAAGTTTGTTAAAATATTATGTTTGTATGTTTTGTGTTTTATCATCGGGCTTTAGGCATTTATCAAAAATAGGGGTGGGGATGTTTGCATTTGTGACGTCGCCCTGGGGGGTTGAAGCTTTGTGTGATGATCTGCGACGTAAGAGGAGAGGGGTGGAAAAAATGTCAAAACAGTGTGAAGTTGGTTTTGAACGGCCCCATAGTAAACAAAGCATTGATGTTACTGTTCGTAGTTACGCCACTGTCGACCGGCTTCGGCTTCCTCCAGCGGCCGTCTGGAGTCGCCTCCACCCATCGCCCGGCGCAGCCCGGCTCGGTGATACCAATTGGAACTCAAACAGCTCTAGTCTGCAACGAGTGCTCGGCGAGTCGGCTGGCGTAGACTGGACTCATGTCCTGCGACCTTTCTGAGCCAGGGTCTCGCTTGGACTTGGCCGTATAGACATCGACTACATTCGATGCATGTGGCATGTGATGGTATTGTTAGGGGCCTCGAGGGTAGTTACAGAAAGAACGACGCGACGTGCGCCATACAAAACGAGGTGGTGAAACGGCATCGTTACTGAGAACGCCTACGCTGGCGGGAAATCGATAAACGACGTTTCCAAGCCAAGTGCGAGCAGGCCGGAAGAGAATAGGGATAGGGGAAGGAAGGTCTGCGTCGGGGTGCGTTATGCGTTATCGTAGGGCTCCCGACAGTAGTGCGTTATCTCGCATGGAACCCCGTCAGCGCTGCTCTGCCGTCTGCCCACCCGCACTCTTTACGTGTCACTGGTTGTCGCTGTTGCCCACCACCTAGTCCTAGCCAACCAGGTACCAGTCTACTACCAACAGAGTTGAGGTCTCCTACCAAAGACCCCGAATCGTTGTTGTCGCGTGCCAGTTTTCACCTGCGAACCAGTCAGTCCTGCCAGGCCGCTTCCACGCGAGTTTCTAGCCGCGCCAGCTCTCACGTCCTTCCGCTCCGTTCTCTGGCTGGAGGCGTCAGACTAGTCACTAGTGAAAGAAGGCCCGCCGCCGCTTCAGGCTGTCAGTCTCGTCTCGTCTCGTCTGACAGGTGTCCGCCGCTCTCTGTATCTCGATCTCTTGATTTCTGACTCGGCTGCTTTTCTTCCGTCACATCAAGTAATACAAAAAAAGTACACGGTGAGTCGCCAAACGTGCCTTGTGCCTTTCACACGACTGCATTTTTAACTGGATTTATCAATGGTGGTTATCTGTCGGGCTTAACCTGGATATTGATATTGGATTTTAACTTGAGTGCATAAGTAAAAGCGTGATCGCTGGAGTGGAAAAGGGAGATAAGCGAAAGGAAATGATGTGTGGACGAAATAACAACGATGGGAATGTAAGAGTGTGGAAAACTTAGGGTCTTGTGGTTCAGTGTCCCGAGGAAAATTATTAGTTACATGCTCGTTTTCGGTTGACTGTTGGGGTCAGGTGAACAAGTGAAAGTGCAGAGGATTTTTGTGCCAGCATCCAAGAACTTTGGCGATTTTCATAATTGTAAGAAGTTTTACGATATTAGTATCTTTTTGAATGGTTCTTTGTGAAAGTGTGTTTGGTGCCTTGTTTTGGAAATATTCAAATCGGGTTCTTCTGTTGGAAACTTTATGGGTGAAAAACATGTATGGGAGAATTCCAAACCTACTTATTTTTCTGATGATGAACTATCAACTACAATTAACACAATTCCATATTCTGATCTCCATCAGAATTACAAACTTCAGTTGAATAAACTTCCTAAAACTTGCTATCCAACTGGTAAATTCGAATAATTTTCTACGCACTGCTTTTCATGCACACCAGCTGCAAGTTCATTGAAATTTTATTAAAAGAATCCTAAGGCATAATCTTAAGAAATTGTGCACGAGTTCCGAATTGAGAAAAAAAGGAATTAAAATATAGATTTATCTTGAAAAAGGAGGATTGTTAATAGGGCATGTTTCTGGGCTCAGTTGAGGAGTAAGCGAACAACACGTGATGATTACATTTTTTTGTTTAAATCAGATAATGATTGTATCTGTATAATTTTACAAAATTTGAACATTTCATTTCTTAAATTTAATATATAGTAATAAAATATAAAAATATCTTCTGATTTCATATGTAAACAAGAAATTGAACATTATTATCGTTTTTAATATTGTATGTTAATTTTGGCTGTAGGGTCAGAATAAATAATTCAATTCATTCATAATTGAACCAAACGTTTCGGCGCACAGTGGTGTCCCTCATCAGTGGTTAATTTTTATTCTGGAAAAAATATTTACAAAAAAGTATTTATCACGGATGCAGTGTACGAATATAGTTTAAATAAGGACATTATATATAATTAAAACATAAATATTCAGTGAAATATGCTTTTGCTGAATCAAAAGTTAATAAATCCATTTTCATGTTGTTAATAACTTTAAGACAGTATTAAATTAAAGAGATTTTTCTGCATTTCATTTATTTAACAAAACCTGACAGATTTGTAATAGCCCATTTCACATTTAATTTTGATCAATGGATTTAAATATTTCAATATATAATAATATTTTATTTTATTAATTAAAAATGTATTTTTTTTATTATATGTTTTTTCTTTCGAATTTTGGCACTGGAAAATAGTATATTCATAGCAACTTTTCAGATTTAAGAAATAGCTTTAATATAATTTTATATTTTTTCAGAAGTAGTTCCAGAGCAGAAAATATGCTTGTCAACATTAACAGGGTGCATGATATTGTCTATTATTAATTTTTTAAAAGGTATTATCGGTTTTTCAATAAAAGCAAGATAAATAGACATAAAGATTCCATTAACTTTTCTAAAACAACATACTGCAAATTTTGTATGATGATTGTACATTTTTGAATGTTATATTTTCCAAATTCGCACCCAGAAAAAATCAGGGGAATAAATTGCAGGATTTGATTAAATTATCCAAATTCTTAAATAAACCTTATAGAATAGTCAAAAACTTTATCTTGCCAAGCCAACAATTTTGTATATCTCCTAAATTATTTTACTTGAAATATTTAAGTTGCGATATTATTTATTGCATACTTTTAATAATAAGGAGCAAACTCAATTAATTTAATTACACACGATTTTTCATCCTCAAAAGATATCTTCATAGATTTCCCAAAGCTATGTTAAAAAACTCTATTTTCATTTTGCATAAAAGTGTGAAAATATCCTTCCTCGTGAATTTTGATTGAAAATACAGAATTCGTCACGCTTTTTCAAATAAAATAATTAGTTTATAGATTTTAAAATACAAGTTTAAATATACATAGAAAGCTAAGTCTGCTGCTAAATATAAAAAAAAACGACGAAGTTGCATTCCATTCTCTGTTATGAAAGGAATTTTTAAATTTGGTGGAAACAAATAGACTTTTTTAATTAATATACACACAGGAAACTCGGTAATTTTTTAAATTGCAACCATTTTCATTATAATGGAAATATATACAGAGGAACGAACTATTATAGTTATTATCTCTCCGCCTCATTTGTTTAAATTTATTTATATGAGAGAACAACAATCTATTACTTTCCACTGTGTTTTTTATATAAAGATAAAACTATTCGTAAGATTTGGAGAATTATAATTTAAAATTTAAGAATAAAAATGTGCATTCAGAATTTTTACATATGATAATCCTTTTCGTTTAAATTACTCTAAATTATTACTCTTATTTTATTCTCTTTTATCTTGCATGGAATATTTGGTAATAATCTATAGAAGTTCATTTTACCTTTATGCACAATGGATTTTAATTAATCAGGAATATTTGATAGAGTTTTTTTGTAGTCCGGCTAATGAATAATGGCTGGTAGAGGTCACAAAAGATTCATTAATCAGAAATATTTTCAAACAAATCTGGAGTAAAGCACTTTCAAAAGTAATTAAATAAACAATTATTTGATCATTATTAATTATGAAAACTTGGTTTTAAGGCCCCAGCTTTTAACATCTAAATTAAATAAACATATGTTGACAATTGAATAGAAATAACTGCAATTAAATTTTCAATTAAAAACGAAATCTTTATTAAAATCATAATAACGATTGGGTGGACATTTGTTTTCCACTGCGTTAAGGACAAGTTGTTACGGAAGACACAGTCCCCTCTTTTTATGATTAGAAAAACCAAAAATCTCAAAAACCAAATAAAAAATGCAAGGTTGATAGGGATAAGTGTGATAACGGAGTTAGTGTGATAAAGAGAAAATTTGGGTGAAAACAAATTAGTTATTAGCTTTTTTTGTTACAACATAAAGATTATATCTCTTATGATTTGTAGAAAAAAGGTGTCAACTGGTCTTTTGGTTTGCATTTTTGCTCCATAAAGCACCTTTTGTTGATTTTTTTAGGAATGGAGGAAGATATTTTCCATAAAAATCCGTTGTTTTTTCGAAAGAAATTAATATTTTTAATTATAAATTATGACAAGGTAATCAAAAATCAGACTCAGGTTAAGTGTGATATCTGTTTTTTGTTTATCTTTTTCATTGTGAAATAACGAATGTCTGTCAACAGTTCAAAGTTAGTTAAAGAGGTTAATGAACCTCATTTTCGCAATGAAAATGTAAATACATAATAATAATTGTTAAATAACATTTTTTAAGTACATTTGCACAGACAATTATTTAATTAATTTAGCAATAATGTAATTTGATACAGGTAACCTTTTACATATTACTTGAACTTTCATATGAAGGTTTAATTTTACATATGTAAAATTAAATTATTTTTTTTCATAATATTGTTATAAATGATAAAAATTTAAAGTAAACATATATTTCAAGAATAAGTGGATGTTTTATTAACAGGGATGAAATCACAATCTTGTAAAATTTGGATTTTAATGTTTTTATTTTACACTTATCATATTTGACCCATGATAACGGAAAATCTGAAATCGTTGACACCCTACCAAAGAATACTAAAAATATTTCTTGGCGTAAGTTTTTATTGATTAAAGGAGGGTACGATTATATAAGTGGAAAGACCAAAGGTAATTTCTGCAGAATTTGAATCAAGAATTTTCTTAAATAATTGAAATATCATTAATCAAAGTATAACTTTGCATCTTCGTATCACACTTACCCCTATCGGCCCTACTTTAAAAAAGTAAAATAGAAAAAATTTATCATTTTTGTTATATAATAATGTACTTGTATGAATTATAAAGTTGTTTAAATACTAAAATTATTTAATTATCTGTGTGAATTGAATGATCAATTTGTCTATAATAAATAAAATTTGCTTGTAAGTCATAATACACAAAAGGTGTTGAATTTCTTTTTAAAATGTGGATAGTACATAAATCGTTTGTTCGTAGCATACCTTAGCCATTAAAGTCTTTAATTATGATATAATTAAACGAACTCCTGTCTTTGAAAAGACTTCCCGTAATCTTGCAAAAGTCGTTAGTGTCGAGAACGAACAAAGTTTGCCATGAACTTTGAAGTTTATCCATAGTTGGAAAATAGAGGGAAAGTAATACTGCGAATTTCGTGTATGGCCTCATCGACTTCAGATTTCCTAAGTTACGGTATCTCCGATCTTTCTTCCATGTAACTAAGTGGAAAATGAGCCTTTTCAGTGGAAACTGCGGTCTTTGGTTACATAATCTTAAGTCTTAAACACTCCACTATCATAAGTGGTGCATAGTGCATACTTCTAAAGGGTTTTGTTTTTAAGTACCTGAATCTCGCAACTAGCCTACAATTTTAATATTGGAAAAACTAGTTCTCTTTATTCAGGGTGTCTAGCGTCCTGGAAATCCTTGAAAACCTTGAAACGTCCTTGAATTTTTTTTTACTTTGGAAAACCCGGAAAACTCCTTGAATTTTGTTGATGGTCCTGGAATGTTAATTTCCTTAAATAAAAAACAGGTTTGACTGCGTTATTCCATACTATTTGTTTGGTACAGTGTGGCCGTGGGTCAGAGAAAAAATCAGGAAAAAGTCAGGGAATTTTAGTTGACTGGGAAAGTCACGGATTTTGAAAAAAAAAATCTTGCAAAAGTCAGGGAATTTCAATAAGAGGTACTTTAACTATCAAGGATAATAAATTTGAAACTTTTAAATTTGGATTTCAAATTGTGTTATTTCATTTATAAAAGATTCTATGTTGAAAATGTAACAAGATTAAGATTGTGGTATTTGAATATTAATGGTCAGGGAAAATGAAAAATTGGTCAGAATAAAGATAGAGAATTTTGAAAATGATGTTTGAGGCTACCCTGATATAATGTTCTTGAATTCATCTTTTTTGGTAAGAAATTCTATTATTTGGGTGAAGGTTGAACCAGTTTATTAAAAAATCATTTTTTTGTTGTTGAAAATTCATCATTGTAGTTAAAAATTCATCTTTTTGGCTGAAAATTAATTTTTTAATTTCAAAATTGAACTATTCCAGTTGAAGATTAATTATTTTTGTTAAAAATTCATACTAAAGAAATTAATTTCTAAGAAAAATAAAAATTAATTAAAACCTTTTTTTGTTAAAAAATTAATTTTTGAAGTTGAAAATTTAACTATCCCATTTTTGGCTGAAAATTGGTATTTTTCTTTTAAATTGAAAATTCAACTATTTACTATGTACCTGAAGTTCCGAACGTTCAAATGAACGAAATATTTTCCCCCGTTTCTATTTTACCAATAAATATGGTTCCAACTGCAATTTAAAAGATGCATTATAATTCTGTTTCAGTAATAAATTATTTCCAATACAAATGAACAAACATCTTAGCACTTTTTCTGGTTTACAAAGTCATCAGTAAAAAATTTCGTTCATTTGAACGTTCAGAACTTCAAGCACATCTATTTACTCTGGTAAAAGTTGAACCACTTTGTTACAAATTAATTTTTTTTTTTGAAAATTCATCTCTTGGGTTCAAAATGGATCTATTTTATTGAAAATTTTTTTTTTTTTTTAGTAAAAATTAATCTTTTTAATTGAAAATTTAAGTATTCCAATTGAACTACTTCGTTGAAACTGATTTTCTTTTTGTTGAAACATTAAATTTTTATCGAAAAGTGCACCTTCTCTATTTTTGGCTGAAAATTTATTTTTTAAATCGAAAATTCAATTACTTCCGTAAAAGTTAGACCAATTTGTTGAAAATTAATTTTTTATCTGAAGATTAATCTCTTAGGTTGGAACTTAAATTATTTTATTGGCAATTCGTTATTTTTTCATTGAAAATTCATTTTTTACCTGAAAACGTAAGTTCCATTTTTTGTTGAAAATTTATCTTTTTAGTTAAAAATTCGTCTTTATTGGTAGAAAACTTATCTTTATGGTTGAAATTCATATTTTTGGGCTGAAATGCAACTTTTTTACCAAAAATTCGTCTTTGTATTGAAAATTTTACAATTTGAATGAAATTTGTTTTCTTTCTTGCCTGAAAAAGCTTTATTTATTGACAATTCGTCTTTTTGATTAAAAAATTTGAATTTTGGTTTGAAAGTTGCACTACTATGTTAAAAATTCTTTTTTTTTAAGTTTCATAATTTTAATTGAAAATTCATCTCTCTGCTTGAAAATTTGTCTTGTTTGATTGAAAATTTAACTGTTTTGTTAAAAATTGGTCTATTTGGACAAAAAATTCGTCCTTTTAGATTTAAAATTCACCTTTTTTGTTAGGAATTGAGCTGTCTCCTAAAAATTCAATGATGTCGTTGAAAATGCAACTGTTTTTGGTTGAGATTAATCTTTTTTGTTTAAAATTCGATCATTTGGTTGAAAATTCATCTTTGTAAGTTGAAAATTCAACAATTTGGTTAAAAATTCAACTATTTGGTTAAAGATTTAATTATTTTAGTGGAAATTAAATTTAAATTAGCTTAAAAATAGATAACTCAGTCAAATTTCAACCAATTATCATTTTTTTGTAATTTTCGTTAAAGCTTAAAAAATGAGAAAGTTCAAAATATTTTCGATTATGGCGTCGTGCTTTTTCACCTTCATATAAGAAGAATCACCAAGAAACGGGTCTTTGACCCTAAAGTCAGATTTTTGAGGTATCTTTCGTAAAAATGATCTTATTACTGTAAAAAAAGGTACCTTGAAAAATTAATTTTTTCGTCCTGGAAAGCCTGGAAAAGTCCTGAAATTTTTGTTGTAAAAAGGCTATAGACACCCTGTTATTGGTCCAGAAACAATCTGTGATCAGTTCGGGAAAAATTCTTAAATAAAAGAAAGTACATGTTAAATAAAGATTCTTCAATCTTGTTAATAATTTTTATCATCTCAAAATAAGGAATAGTTTGTCATATCGCATTGAACCTCAATTTGATTCTAAATCTTTTGATACCACGTGAAGCTCGAAAAACGTTTTTTGGTGAGCCTGACATGATTA
>CAKNWT010268888.1:0-21502 GCA_932066315.1 Andricus coriarius
TTAAAATATTGACGAATAATTTCTCCGGTTGAAAATATTAAAAAATATTGAAGATTCATCGCTTTAGTTATAAATTTCACTAATTTTTCTTTTTTTATTAAAATTAAATAATGATGAATTCTTATTTAATTAATAAATAAATTAAATAAAAAAAGTTCAATTTGTAACCAAAGAGAAGAATCTACAACTAAAAAAGATACATTACACATGAAAAGAATGATCAACAAAATAATTGAATTTTCAATAAAAAAAATGAAAAAAAGTCTGCCGGCTGCTCGGGTACTTTCTCATTGCGCGCAGCTCGCGAGTTTGAGTGCGCCTGGGGCGCGTGACAGTTGTTTATCGCGCTTCGCGCTCGATCATGTATTTGTACTTCCCCCTCATTTGTGCACAGACCTTTTAAAATTAAAGGTCAAAAGAATCGACAACTGAAGGGTCGGGGAACAAAAGGGCCTGACCCCGTTTTTCCAAATTCTTCAGGACGCCAGAAAAACGTTTGTATTTTGCGAGATTAACAAAAAAAAAATATATTGGATATATATTCTTTAAAATTTCATGCGAATCCGTCTAATAGTTTTCGATTTATGAGACATCAAAGTTAAGCACGGGCCTAACCCAAGAGGGTACAGGCGAACAAAAAGGCCTAACCCCGAGCAGCAAGCATTCACTCGGCTTAGTTCCGTCTGGTCTGCGGTGCAATTCTATAAATAAATACTAGCAAGTACAATAATAATTTCTCAATGAATATATTTGTTATGTTGTGAACAATTAACTATTTATTTTCTAGTACATTTTTCTGAACCTGATCTATTATATTGAGTGATACTTTATTTTCGCTATATTATTATTGATTGTGGTATCGTTTATTGTTATTGCTGTTGAAAATAATAATGATTTGTGTGATTAAGGTTCAGATATTAGGTTAAACATGAATTTGCGCTATTTTTATATTGACAACAATAATCGAATTGGACTATATCTTTGGAATATTAAACTTTGGAATATCTTCAACTACAACAAATTTTTGTAATATTGACGATGCTCGACCGGAATGAATTCAATCATTCGACGGAGATCGTTTTTTATCTCCGCGGAAAGTTCTTTCGTCGTCGTTTGCATCAAAGGAATCTTGTCAAAATCCGCAATGGTGTTTCCTGTAAAAGTAACAAAAAATACACATGTTTTTTATACGCTGGTAGAAAAATATTTTTCAAAACAATCACGGCAGTGAAAAGTACAGGCACCCTTTAAATTTTTCGCCTGAAAGATTCACTCAATATGAGTGAAAATTCTGCAAATCTACCTTAAGTGAAAATGTCACTTTAAATGAGTTAAAATCCACTCATTTCAGAGTAATATTTCACTCTTAAACATTTAGTCATTCAGAGCAAAATTTCCACTTGAGCTCGTTTTGCAAAATTTTTACTCATTTTTATGTGAAAATCCACTTGAAGAAATTTAGAGAGCACTTTTTTACAGCCTTGGAAAACCCACAAAATACTATAGATTGAAGAAGCTACTATTTTAGTGAAATCACTCGATTTGAAAAAATGTCTGTACATTGAAAGTTAGTAAATTATTGGAACTTCCCAAAAATATAGAAATTTTGAAAACATTATATTTCAAAGATTCAAACTGACCGTAAGACTTTACTCAACAAACGCCCGTTTGGAATTTTTTGAAATTCTATCACTGAACAAAATTGGAAACAAAAAGACAAACAATGTTTATTAACCTCGCTCTCCTTATTGATCAACACGTGCAACATATGATGTAAAATTGATAATATCGACCACGATTAGTTCCTCCAAAGCCTTTGACACAACCTAGTCACGCTAAATGGCACCACATACCTATAAAGTGGCAATAAGCCTAGACAAACCGAATGAAAAAATCGTTTTTCCATAAGGTGCAATGTGAGGTTAGGCCCTTTTTTTTGCTCGGCACCCCTTGGGTTAGGACCTTGACTGATTTTGATTAATATTTAAAAATGAAAAGAAAGTTACAATTTTTTTAGTTTACACCCTCGAAACGGCGTTTGTTTGAGGAGTCCAAAAATGTGTAAAAGTCAATTTCGAAAAATGTGTGGGATAGGCCCTTTTGTTCCCCGACCCTTCAACAGTCATTTGGTGATTTTGAATTCTCTTTTGTTAAAGCTACTTCGGTTTTAACGAACACATTCTCATCACGTTTCTCGTGCTTCGCACTCGATTTTGTCCAATGTGAACATTTCTACATTACGTTCAACACTATTATATCAAATGTATATTATATATATTCTGTACCTCGGTTTGGTACTGTTTATTCAGATATTGCAATTCATAAAGTAAAATTAACGCGATTGGCATGAAACCTCTGCGCATAATATGCGGGAAAACAAAAACACTGATGGGCAAACGTGAAGGAAGCTAGAGTAGTATGCCAGGACAGAAAAGTGGGGCGACAAATAGTTTATAAAAAGAATGTGAGTAGAGTGAATGACGCCTGAAACAAAGACCTTGGATACTAATGGTCCCAAGTGGGGAACCACACATAACAATTTTGTGAGGCTCTCCACGTGGGGTGATCGCTAGAGAGATTGATCAGCAACCTGGATCGGAGCAGTGTTGCGGAACGAACGTGTCATTTAAATAAATATATCTACCCTATACCTACATACCCATCCTCACACTACTACTTTCCAACCGAGCAATTCACGCCTACCCCGGAACGGAAATGGGTTAATCGTATAATAATAATATACATTGGTATTGAAGCATACGTGTTTTTATTGTCTTGTTTTTATTATTAAAAAAAAGTGCGCATCATATAAAAAAGATTTTATTAGACATTTTATTGCAACTTGTGTCGTTCCTCCATAAATTTAATTTGTTTTTTTTCCAACGTTATTTTTTACGATTTAAACTGAAAATACGCATTATAGTGTAAAGTGGTTATAAGCAAATTTGTAGATATAATTTAGAAGAAAAATTTTGTTTAATAAAAATTTATTTTAGCTTGTATCATTTTTTCCAAAAGTTAATTTTTTATTTTTAATGTATTTTCATAACAAGAGTTTGTAACAAATTTGTAGATCTTTTCTGGTTGAATGTGTGTTGTCTTCTCATTTTTTTCTCTTGTGTCGTTTTTGCAAACTTTTAATTTTGTTATTTTTATTCTTATTTTTTACGATTGAAGGAAAAGCTACTCGTCCTTTCTAAAAATTATAAATAAGGAATTGGTAGATCCTTTTTGAGTGAAAAACTTTGTCTATTAATTTTTTCTCTTTCTTTGTGTCGTTTTTCAAAAAATTTAATTTTTTTATTTTTAATGTTATTTTTACGATTAAGACAAAAACTCCTCGTCCTATCAAAAAATTGCTGATGACAAATTATTATCTCGATTTTCGGTGAGCAACTTCTGTCCATGCATTTTTTCATAGCTTTTTTTGTTTGTCCAAAAATTTAATTTTTGTAATTTTAATGTTGTTTCTTACGAATAAACCAAAAACTACGCGTCCTATCAAAAGATAATTCCCAACAAATTTGTAGATCTTTCTTGGGTGCACAATTTTTGTCTCTTCATATTTTTTTGCATCTTGCATAGTTTGACCACAAAATTGAATTTTTTATTTTCCATTGTTTGTTGTGCGATCAAAATTTGAATTTTCGATTTTTTGACAAAATTCAAAAAGTTGTTATGATAATCTTCTAGGCCTTTAAAGAAGAAAGGTTTTTTTCTTCTATTGACTTTTTTCATACCGAGTGTTGTTTGGCTTAAAACGTTCATATATTCGTTTTTTTTTTGAAAATGCTATAACTCTGGGAATTTGTTTTTGATGGAAAAAAGTAATGCAAATAAATTGTTTGTCTTTTTGAGTACTACCAATTTCCGTACATATAATTTATGAATCTTAAAAAAATGATTTCAAACATATTGAAATGGCCTTAACTTTTTGAATTTTCATCCAAAATAGCTGGTTAGTGAACGCGTTCTTTCTTTTTAGGCTTTAAAAAATGTGCCAAAGTACAATCACATCTGATCAATCTTTCGAAAGTTATCGTGCCTACACGATACTACAGACGACAGACTACAGACCACAGATAGATACACGTACAGGCAGACACCTTCGTAAAAATAATTTTTTCTGACTCAGGGGACCTCTAAACGTGGAGATTTGATGAAATCCGAATAAGTCAAATTTGACATAAAAACAAAACCTTTTCACTGGGATAAGAATGTAAAAATTGAGAGTTTGCAGCGGATTTCATGTTTAAATTTCTAGTCATTCAAAAGCCAATCAGGTTTTTAACAACAATGAGTGCGAGATTTTCCAAACATTTCGTTACACCACTTTTTTTTAGATAGAAACTCAGAATCAGCAGAATTCAAGTTACTTGACAGTATGAAATACCAAAAGTAATTTTTTTTAAATTTTATCTCTAGCATCAATTATCACAATAAAACTAGGAATTACATAACTTTCATCCGTGAAAGAAAAGTGTGAAAAATGTTGGCAATGTTCTGGTAGAAAAAGTTGAAAATAAATGGGTCTGTCATCCGTAAGCTGGATAGATTGGATCATTTCGACATTTCGAGGATGTTCAGAGATTCTCGCTACTTTTGGAATGTCCATGCGTTCTGGAAAATGGTCACGCTTTTATATTCATCAGATTATATCACGCGTAGACTCGAAATTGCGATGCGAGTGTGCATGCCTCACTGAAAGTCAGCATTCGCTCGTTCATCCGCGTGATGTATTCCGTGGAAATGTACCGAACGGAAATAACGGGACAACAAGCATTCGAGAAAATTACACCTTGAAAGTTTCTGACCAATAAGCACCACCAGAGAACAAATGGTATTTCTTAAATTTAAATTTTCAAAGTCAGGTTATCAGTTCAGGACATTCAGGAGATACGTATCTTGAATATTCATATTCATATTTTTATTAATTATTAATTACTTTCTATTAAATTTTTAAATATTTATATTTTTATTAATTATATTCGAGGAAATAAAATGGGGACCGTTAAAATATTAAGAACTTCTTCCACCCCTCCTCTGGTACATTACAGACCATCACACAAAGCTAGAAGCCGCCAAGGAAATGTTAAAAATACGAAAACCCCACCCTATTTCAAGACACATTTTTTTTCTTCGATTTCATTTGATAAACTCCTAGAATAAGGTGACAAGAAAACAGGAAATAAGGTGATTTGTCACGAAAGTAGAGGAATAAATTCTCTCAAATAAGATCAATGTTTAGGTGCCAAATTAAATTAAATATTAAACGCTTAAGATTTTCAACAAAATAGGTGAATTTTCAACCAAAAAACATGAATTTTCTAAACAATAGATGAACTTTCAACGAAAACTTTGACTTTTCAAACTGTAATGTCAAATATGTCAGAAAACAGTTGACCTTTTAGCCCAAAAAGATGTATTCCCAACCAAGAAAGATGAATTTCTAGTCAATAAAGATGATTTTTCAACCTAATAGTTGAACTTTCATTCAAAAGATACGAGTTTTTAACCGAATAGTTGAATTTCCAGATGCGTTCGCAAAGAAATGGTCGAATTTTTAAACAAAGTGGTTGTTCAGGTATTTCGTCACACGTCTCAGGGTGGCGGGGGGGCTGTAGTGTGACATATGTGTTAAAGTTACATACACTTGCTATAGAAAACGTGATACCGGGAGGGGGGGGGGGGTAACATTTTTTTAAACAAGCGTGACGTAACACTTGATCAGCCCCAAAATGGATTAAACTTTAGCCAAAAACAGTTGAATTTCCAACCAACTAGATCAATTTTCAACATTATCTTAAATATATAATTTTTAACGAAGTAGTTCGTCTTTCAACCCACTCGTTGAATTGTCAGCAAAAAAAAGATTTATTCGCAACAAAAAATATGAAAGTTCATATTTCAACCAAAAAATGATTTCAATTTTAAATCGAAAATGCTCTAATTTAACAAAAAATATATATTCTCAACGAAAAATGTAATAGTTGATATTTAAAACCAAAAAGGTTTTAATTTAAATCAAAAACAGTTCAAGTCAACCAAAAAATACGAATTTTCAGCAAAAATGTTGGATTTTCAACCAAAAACAGATTAATTATTAAGCACATAGTTACAATTTGAACGAAAAAAGATTACATTTTTACAAAAAAAAAACGAATTTTCAAAAGTAATAAAAGGAATTTCTAACAAAATAGTTCAATTTTAAAGCAAAAATGATGAATTTTCAACCAATAAGGGAATAGTCAAATTTTCACTAAAAAAAATTAATTTTCATTTTAGAAAAACGAATTTTCAACAGAATAGTTACATTTTTAACTAAAGAGCAGGATCTTCAACTAAAAAGATACATTTCCAGTTACAAAAATTAAGTTTTAACAAAAAAAATAATTATTAACAAAATAGTTCAATTTCCAACGAAAATGAATAATTAAAAATATATATATATTTTTTTAACAAAATAGGTGAACGTTTAAACAAAAATATGAAGTGTCTATTAATAAGATTAATTTTTAAACAAAAAAGACTAATTTACAACAAAATATACACTTTTTCAGTGTACAGTTTACGTTTTTAGTTACAAACATTTAGTTTCAACGAAAAAATAACGAATTTTCAACAGAATAGCTTAATGTTCAATCTGTGAAATAATTGTTGAACACAGTAGTTCAACCTTCCCTAGTTTCAACCATAAAAGATGAATTCTGAATGAAGAATGTTATGGTTGAATTTTCAACTAAAAACTATCAACTTTCAGCCAAAAATGAATTGGTTAATATTTCAGTTAAGAAAATTAATTTCGAACTAAAACAAAGACAAATTTACAACAAAATAGTTGAATCTTCAACCAAAAAGTAGATTTTTAAACAAAAGAGATTTATTCTGAACCTAAACTGTAGTGAGTAAACGAGAAAAAGGGGAAGTTCTTTGATAACAGGATGAAACAGAGGAACGCTTTAAAAAATACGGGAAGAGGGGAATAGAGGAGGCAAATTTGTGATGTCACAAATCGTCACAAAATAGATTACCTCCCCCCCCCCCCCGGCGGGCCGGTTTATAATGTGCTATATTCTTTTACATTATTATTATTTACGATATGTACATGTCTCTACAGCTATGCTCGATTACCCTGTCATCCAGAGTGGTGGGAGAGACAGAATTATCAAAGAGGGCACGGTTCAAAGAGGGCAATAATTAGGGCTCGGTGATTCAGTCGTGGAATTAAAAACGTAATTATTTTAACATGCAATAAGATCAAGCTTAGGTTTAACTAGGTATTTTGAATTAATTGTATAAGAAAGAATGTATTTTAAGATTAGTGATTACATAATTTAATTACTAGAGAAGAATGAGTCTGATCCTTAAGGTCAATGATTCTTAATTATTATAGAAGAATGCGTCTAATTCTTATCAGCAATGATTCCGAATTATGTGATATTTTATTACAACAACTTATATTCAGAATTTCACTTTTTCCATTGACTATTATTGCTTGCATCCGTACACATAGTGTTGTAATTTTCGAAGAGTTATTCATAATGTGTGTCTAATTGAATTATTTCCAACTCCCTAATCAAAAAAGGGATTTTCTCATTTGTTTTATTGCAGCATTAGCAGCGTGAGTTATTGATCGTTACAAGAATGTAAAATATTACTATGACACCAGTGTCATGTAGTTTTCGTCGATAGAGGTTAAACTGAACGGCTGGGAGAACAGGAAATATTGAGATACATGTTCCTCGCGAGTCGTAACAAACAGCCTTGAAGACCCTCAAATCCTTTGAATTATTATTCGCCAATGATACAAAGGCACATATTACTATACGTTCGAGTAATGTATTACACGATACTGTGCGTCAAGAAAGGAATAAATTCTCATAAATATTCCTCAAGAAGTAAACAATACTTCGATACCTTGGGTACCAGAAATTTTATTTTGGCTTTCAGAATATCTCTGGCAGACCCTCTGAACGGTACGGTTACGTAACTGCGAGACCATAACTCAACACTCTTTTCAGATTTTTACACATTTATATTTATTTATTTATTTGTATTTATTCAGGTGTTACAAAATTACAAATTAAAAGCTGTGTGCGGCAACCAGACGTGCAATTTTATGCGTCAGGTTGGCACACCTGTCAATTCCTACTTTTTTAGCAGATGGATAAATACAAATAGATATAAATGTGTACAAAGCTTGATAAAATTGAGTTATATATGAAGTTGTAAAAAAAGTGCAAAGGGATGAAAATATGCCCTAGCGGCCCAGTAACTTTACGGTCATGCAAATTCGTAACCGTTCCGTTCACGCGGTACGCTAGGGATAATTTCGAACATGATCAAAGCACCCGATTATCAGAGAATTTAGTTTGGTGCATAATACGTCAAAGCTTTTGTATTTCAAAAACGCAGTTTCGTGTAACGTCAATTTGCAAATACAGGCAAATAGTAAAATATGGGAGATGTGGGTATTGTTTGATATCGATAGTGAGGCGGGTAAAAAAGATGTATTATTTTTCCAAATTGTAGCTATAAGAATATATTTTACTTTATTATCATTATCATTGTTATAAGTGTCATTCGCCTAGTTCAATTTTTAGTTTCACTTTAAAAAAGGGAAAGCCCAGCACAATAAAGACCTTCTGCGATTGCTTTAATCTGAGGAGATTGGCGGAAATAACTCTCCAAACCTTCCTTTTTCGCGCCCACAAAATCCACCCGCAATCTATACATTCTTCTTCCTCTCGAACATTCGTTCTAGTTCTGATTTCCGGTTCGTCTTGTCGACCTCGATTCGAGATGAGAAATAGGATTTTACGAATTGTACGAATGTACGTGCTCATAATTGCGTGCGTGAAACAATTAAAGTCACCGTAACTGACTTTTTTAATGAAGTACGTGATTTCAAGACCCGTTCTCAGAATCTGAGACATGGTTAGCTATTTATATTCATCTTTCAATCAATAAGTTAAAGGAAATTAATAGAGAATAAAGTAATTTTGGTTGTTTAAGAAATTTCCACGTATTGTGTTGGGTTAGGGGTCGTCGTAAATTACGTCACCAACTTGGGGTGGGGAGGGGGTCATACCAAAAACTATGGTTAGTAACAGGGGAAAGGAGGGAGGAAGGGTCAGTGGAAGTAACGTTACAAACTTACATAACATTTAGTACGTTTCCTGATGATAAATTTGAACGAAGTTCGCGAATTTTGCGAAACCTAGCCCCTCTTTTCCCACTTTTTAAAGAATTCTTGTTCTTTCCCTGTTTTCAAGAAACTTACTATATTTCCTGTTTTTAAGAAATTTACCCTTTTCCCTCTTTTTCTCGTTTTTCGCTTAAATGTGAACTGAATTAATAGAATCCTTTTAGTTATCCTTTTAAATAAAAAATTCAGCTACTTGGTTGTATATTAAACTAACTTTGTTATAAATTAATTTTCTCAGTTGAAGATTCATCTATTTTGATAAAGATGTAACTATTCCATTTTTAGAAAATTCATCTGTTTGGTTAAAAAATCATCTATTGGGTTTAATGTTGAAGTCTTTTGTTAAGAATTTTAATTATTAGATAATTGATATTTTTTTAGTTTAAACTTGATGTATTTTATTGAAAATTCATTTTTTTGGTCGAAAATAACTCTTCTTGGTTAAAAATTCATCCTTTTTGGTTAAGGATTAAACTATTTTGTTGACAATTCGTCTATTTTGGTCGAATTGAACTGTTCTGTATTTCAAATTAAAAATTGTTTTGGTTGAAATATCTACTAGTAACTGTTTCGTTGCGAATGCATATTTTTTTTGGTCGAAAAATCAAATAATTCTTTAAAGTTGAACTACTTTTTGAAAAAATAATTTTTTGTTGAAGATTCATAGCCTTAGCTGAAAATTCATACTTTTGGGCCGAAAATTAAACTATTTTGTATCAATTTCGTCTTTTTTACTTGAAAATAACCTTTTTGTTTCTTGAAAATACATATTTTTGTTTAAAAATTCAACTATTTGGTAGAAAATTAACACTTTCGGTAAAAAATCATATTTTCGGGTTGGCAATTCAACTTTTTTGTGGACAATTCGTCTTTTTGGCTTTAAAGTTTTAAACTATCGTTTAAAATTCATGTATTTTGTTAAAAGTTCATGTTTTTTGGTGGAGCATGAATCTTCTTTGCGAAAATTCATTTGTTTGGTGTAAAATTAATCTTTTTTTGTTGAAAAATGAACTACTGCATTGAAAGTTGAACTACTGTGATAAAGATTCATTTTTTCAAGATTCAACTATTTTTTGTTGAATTTAAATCTTTTTTGTTTTAAAATTGGACCAATTGGTTGCAAATTCATCTTTGTATGATGACAATTCAACTATTTTGATACAAATTATTTTTTTTTCTTTTTTTAATTCGTCTGGTTGAAAATTCATCTTGTATGGTAGAAAATAAATTTGTTTGTTTGTTGAAAATGAAATTTTTTGGTGATAATTTGACTTTTCGTGTTAAAAATTCGTATTTTTTGCTTAAAAATTTACCTGTTTTTGTTAGAATTTTAATAATTTTTGTTTAAAAATGCGAAAATTTACACAGTTGAAAATGCATATTTATGGGTAGAAAATTCATATATTTCAATCAAGTAATATTTTTTGGTCGAAAATTCAACTACTTGTTTGCTAATGCAACTGCTTAGTTAAAAATTAATTATATTGTTGTTAAAAATTCTTCTTTTTGTGTTGAATGTTGATGTATTTTCTTATAAAATCTTTTTTGTTGGAAATTGAACTATTTGGTTGAAAATGCAGTATATTGCGAATTGAGATCTTAGGAATTGAAAGTGTTTCATATTGAATTTAATGTGGTATTTACATTTATTTTGTTTGAAAGAAATTATGCTTATATTATTCCTCTATTCTTGTGAAAAATCACCCTATTTCCTGTGTGTTGAGAGAATCTGCCTACGTTACTTTTCGTGACATGGGAGGAGGGGGGTGCTGTAAGAGAAAACTGCGATCGTCAGCGACAGGTTACTGGGGGCGCGTAAAAAACAGCTCAAAATTGGTAATTTAGTTTATGGACGGCCCTTTAGGAAGACATTACAAAGTTTTAGTAGAAACTTACCTGAGGCGTTACAGTCACTGTTCAAAGCATCATCGTTACGTCAAAGAAGCCTCAAGACCTCTTTGAAAGAACCTTTGAGGTAGAAATGAGATTGCATGAAGATATACGAACGACAGTTTTGCTTGGCTTTTCTGACATATATACTGTTCAATTAATCACTCTGCAAAATGAATCTTTGTCGATAAGGCAAATCCTTTCTCGATAGATGCTAAGTGAAAGAGTATTATATATTGTCCCCCGTAAGTGCAGATACTTTATGACCCACAAAATTTTGTGAATTATTACTGTTAAAAATAACTTGTAACATGTTTTGTATTCATACATTTCATTACAAGCTCTGTGCTAATTACAAAGTCTACGTCAAATAGAAACTAGTTTAAAATTACTGGACCAGTTATCCTATGATAGCAGATATTACGAGCTTGGCAAAGTTTGAACAACGAATCGATTGACGGACCGAGTTCACTCAACCATCACTCGCGATACTTCAATGACGTTTTTATTCACTCTTTTTGCCTACAGCGCGAAGGGATAAGTGGTGCTCGACGATGGGCGAACGAAGCTCCGTCCCGGATGCTTGGAGATGTAGTTGAAGAAGATGGAAAAGAAGGAAGAGTCTGGGAGAAGGGCTGCTGACTGCTGGAAAAATTAATGGGTCGAGTACTGAGGTCGAAAGGTTGAAAAAAAGAAGAGCCAGCAGAGAAAATGAAAACTAGAATAAGGGAAGTATACACTGAGAAAACAAGAACTTGGTTTTCAGGCTACTTACATCTATTATCCCAAATCGAATTAAATATAAGGGCCAATAGTTCTCTTTCCTCCCCTTCATTCCATAACATCACCTCTTATTTACCCCATCACCCCTCACCATCTCACTGCTCTTCTCGTTTCCATTACATTTTCCTCCCGTTTACCTTTTCTTGCATCGCTCACCACACTTCCCTCTACAGCCCACACCACTCCTTTATCTACAACACCCCCTCCCAATACACAGCCCTTCCCCTTTACCCAATCCCCCTTGACATCCACAATCGCTGTAGCCCTTTCCCATTATCCCCCTTTCTTTAAGCCTTTCATCCTGGGCCTTCTTTCTTCAAAATTCGAATGCTGTACGACTCATAACACTTTTTCCAACCCTCGCCTTTTTCGTCACAAACCATCACACAAAGCCTAAACGTCACAAATACGAACACCCCACCCCCCGTTTAAGACAAAATTTTCACTTTGGTTTCATTTGATAAACGCCTAAAATAAAGCACCAAACATACAAACATAATAGATTAACGAAATTTACAGCCCAAAATAGGAAATGGTGTGATTTTTCACGAATATAGGGGAATAAATTCTTTTAAATAAAATTAGTGTGTAGGTACCATATTGAATATGAATCGCTTAACATTTTTAGTGAAAATATATAGCATTTTCAACAAAACAGTTGAATTTTCAATGAAACAATAAAGTTAATTTTAGACCAAACAGTTGAACTTTCAACCAAATAGTTGAACTTTCAAGCAATAGAGATGTATTTTCAACAAAACCGTTAAATTTTTTATCAAAAAAGATAAACTATTAAGAAACTAGTTGAATTTGAAAGAAGATAATTGCATTTTCGACCAAATACTTCAATTTTTAATAAAATAGTTGAATTTTCAGTTAAAATGAGGAGTTAAACAAAATTAATTTTGAATACAAAAGCTTGTCGTTTAGGCCGTGGCTACGTGTACTCAAATTTCGGTACAAGTAGCCAGGCTATTTGCGTAGACACTTTCTAATTTTTAACCAAGTAGTTAAATTTTCAATCAAAAAGATTATTTTTTAACAAAAAGTATAATAGCTGATATTTCAATCGCCAAAATATTTTAAATTTAAATAAAAAGCAGTTGAATTGAAAAAACAATTCAACAAATTAGTTGAATCCTTAACCAAGAAAGATTAATTTTCAACCAAATGGTTGCATTTTTAATTAAAAAAATAACATTTCTAAAAAAATAGATAAGTATTTTAAAAATAAAACGACGATTTTTGAACAAAAGAGTAACATTTTTATCCAAGAATGACTCTTTAGTCAATAGAGAAAAAAATTTCAACCAAATTGTGGTATTTTTAAGTCAAAAAGGCAAATTCTCTATAAAACTGTTGATTATTAAACAAGAAAGTTAATTCTTAACCAAATAGTTGAACTGTAAACTAAAAACTGTCAATTTTTAATCAATAATGGAATACTTAAATTTTCAGTTAAAAACATCATTTTTAAGAAAATAATTAATTTTAAACAGAATAATTACATTTTTAACCAATAAAATTAATGTTTATAAAAGCATTTCTACTTTCCACCAACTAGTTGAATTTTTAAGTCAAAAAGGCGAATCCTATACAAACAGTTGATTCTTCAAGAAGAAAGTGAATTTTCGACCAAATTGTTAAATTTTCAACTAAAAGTGATCAATTTTCAACCAGTAATGAAATAGTGATGTTTTCAGTTTAATAATTCAATTTCCAACAACAAAAAAACGCATTTTCATCAAAATAGTTAAATTTTCAACCAAAGAAATGAATATTCAACAAAAATTATGAATCTTTAACCAAAAAATAGATTTTTAACCAAATATGTGAATTTTCAACCGTAAAGATGAATTTTTAATCAAGAAGATTAATTTTCCAACAAAATATACGAATTCACAACAAAATACATAAATTTTAAACCCAATTGTTGAATTTTCAACCAAAAACTATCAATTTGCTACCAATAATAGTTTAGTTAAATTTTCAGTTGAAAGAATTAATTTTCTACCAAAAAGAATGAATTTTTAATAGAATAGTTAAATCTTCAACCAATAAAATGAATGTTTAACGAAGCGGTTCGACTTTCGACCAAGCAGAGGAGGTTTCAACCAAAAAAGATAAATTTTAATGAAGAATTTATTATTTAAATTTCCAATGAATGATCCCCAAAAATGTATTCAACATTTGAGCCTAAAACATAAAATACTGGGCATTGCGCAGCTCGAACTTCAAAAAATATGCAGTTCACAAATAATTGGTAAAAACGCGGCATATTTAAACGTGCGGCATATCTCATTCGGAAAAATTTGAAGTCCATAAAGAAATGGAAAAAGTGCGGGAACCTTGTCATTAGTCACAAAAAAAAATGTGGGAAGTTGTAATGAGCCCAAGGCTGCGCAACCATAAAACTAAAAGAATCGAACATTCATTGATGTATCAGTATTTTTCAAACCAGTGTAGGATATCTTTTTCGGATGGCATTATACAAATAAATTTAGCCCGAGAATCTGGTAAGCTATCCGATATTTCCGAGAAACTCTCTTCAGAGATCTGAGGAATAAGCTTTGCGAGCGACTTTGCCACCAAGCTGTTGCTTTTGCCAAGTATTTCAGGTGCCTTGCATTTTCAATGTCTCATCTCTGTATGCGAGGCTCCAATTTCTCCTTATTTTCCGTGCAAATACCCCCTGGAATTACACGACCGTCCTCGTGTGCACTGTAATTAAGGCGAAACACGTTGTTAACTGTAATTAATTCAACTTCGTGAAAAATTACGAGAGACTAACTTTCTCTCACGTGTTGGTCCGCGCCAGATTAATCGCAGGGAAGAATTTTCTTCGCTTCCGTTTCCGGATAGAGCATTGCTTAATATAAAATGCAATCACCTTGCAGAAATTGTATTATATTTACTATCCTCATTTACTTTCATTTTACGAGTTATCAACCTTTATTTGGAAGACTTTCAAAGTTCAGGAATTTTATTTAGTGGAATCAAATAAACGCAATAGATACTAGTATATTAATGATGTGCAACACTGATTTGAGATTGTACTTAAATCTACCATTTTTAATTTTTACATTTATTTTTATTTCAAAAATCGTATTCAGCAAACCAAGAAAGCCCACAGTACTGAATTTCACAAAAATTTGGCTGAGTTTTGAGTTGGCTCGTAAGCTTGAAAACTTAGAGTTTATAAGTCAGCTTAAAATAGCTTAAAAATTTAGAGTTTTCGAGATAACTGAAGTTTTTCCTTGATATAAGCTCAAGTCAAACTTAGTTTAACTTAACATGAAAAAATCATTAATTCAAGTAAAATAAATTTTGCATACCCCTGTAATCCATACTAAAAATGCGAATTTGCTTATAGTGGGAAGGATACTCGAAGAATTTTTTACGAGAAGTATAATCCTATCAAAAACATCTGCGATGCACAACCTTGGCCAACTACAATTTAATAACAAAATTTTTTAATGTTGTTTTAGAATTTGAATTTAAAAAGAAAATTTAGAAAAATTATTTTTGATCAAAATTTGTAAATTCTACCAAATTTTTAAGAATAAATGCTATAAATAGTACTAAAATTTATTTTAAAGGTCCTCTTCTTTCAGTTATAACCTACTCCATAATTTCGTTAACCGAAGCAGTTGACTTCTTTAAAAATAATTTTTCTAAACTTTCTTCTCAAAGTTATATTCTAAAAAAACAGTTAAAAACGTATTGCTTAATGCTCGTTCTCAATTTATGTTAGTTATTATTTTTTCATTTTACTTGGCGAACTTTGATTGCAAAACTTCATTTAATTGCTCTGGGCCAAGTTCTTGAATCGCAGGTGTTTTTATGAGATTTTACTACTTTCTGCAAAAATATATACAAAAATATTATAAATTTAAATACTTCTAAAAATTATCCTTAAAAGGACCTTAATTATCAAATAACATTGTTACTTAGAGTTAGAGTAAGACCGGAAAAAGAAGGCTATTCGTAAACTTGCAGTTATAATTTTATATAAACCAGACCAATAGGTTTGGCTAAAAACATGGGGGAAGGGTACAACTGTGCACGGAGCAACTGTGCAGGAGCCCATCTGTGCACGTCGGTGGCCATTGTTACAACTGTGAACGTTGTTGGCCACAGGTACAACTGTACACCGGTCATCTGTGTCATAATACGATCAGATTTTAATGTTGCAAGTCCACGTGCACAGATCGGATACTCCCGACTGTGCACATGCACAGATGGGAGACTCCCAAATGTGCACGTCGAAATATGTGAGGGGTACAACTGTTAACGGAGCAACTCTGCACTCTCCCAACTGCGCACGTCGAAGGTCGGTGGTACAACTTTTCACGTTTTTTATCACTGGCACAACTGTGCACGTGCACAGATGGGACACTCACAACTGTGCACGTAGAAATTTAGACGTGCACAGATGGTACCCTAGTAACAGTTCACGTACACAGATGGAAGACTCCTAACTGTGCACCTCTCAGTTGATACGATCAGGTTGTCAGCACACAAGTCCACGTGCACAGATGGGATACTCCCAACTGTGCACGTATAATTAATACGATAATTTTTTTACTCAGAACTCCACGTGCACAGATGGGAGAGTCCCAACTGTATACGTGCACGAATGGCAGGCTTCCAACTGTACACGTGCAAAGATGGGAGACTCCCAACTGTTCACGTACACACTTGGGAGACTTTTAACTGTGCACGAATCAATTAATAGGATAAGACAACTTTGAAAGTCCACGTACCCAAATGGTACCCTCTCAACTGTGCACGTCTCAAATAATAAGATAAAATGCTTAACTTACAAGTCCGCGTGCACGCATAGGAGACTCACAACTGTGCGCATATCAATTGACAGGATCCGACTTTTCATTCAAATGTCTACGTGCACAGATAGTATCCTCCTAACTGTGCACATTTTGATTAATGCGATCAGATTTTTAACTTTTAAGTCCACGTGTACAGATGGTACTCTCTCAACTGTGCACGTCCCAATTAATACGATCCGATTTTAAACTTGCAAGTCCACGTGTACAGATGGTACCCTCGAAACTGTGTACATCTCAATTAATAAGATAAGATGCTCAACTTACAAGTCCGCGTGCACATATGGGAGACTCCGAACTGGGCGCGTATCGGTTAATAGAATTGGACTTTTTATTTAAAAGTCCACATACCCAGACGGTACACATATTTTATGCGAGAAATGATAGTAACAATCGAGACCCGCAAGTTGGGAAGGCACTATATGTGCATGTGCACTTTTGGGTCACAAATGATTTTATTAATCGAAGTGTTTACAGTTGGAAGGGTACCATCCGTACAAGTTTTAATTGAAATTGATGATTTTAATACTTCTAAGTGAAAAATCTAAGTGGAAAGTTAATATTATGATCGTGTCAATTGAGACGTGCCCAGTTGGAAGTCTTCCATCTGTGCACGTGTACATTTGGGAGAGTCCCATCTGTGCATGTGTACAGTTGGGAGTTTCCAATCTGTGCACGTGTATAGTTGGGAGTCTCCCATCTGTGCACGTGAAATTTTAAGTGAAAAAAAGCTCTATTAATTGAGACGTGCACAGTTGGGAGTCTTCCATCTACGCACGTGCACAGCTGGTACTCTCCCACCTGTTTAAGTGGACTTTTGAGTGATAAAAAGATCGTATTAACCCTGCGTCCTCCACGTGCAAGTGTGCGACACCGTCCCTCACGTGGGGTCAACGTGGACCCCACTCACTTTCACGACGTAAGCGGTGTGGAATCGCATTGGACCGGCGTCAAAAAATCATTTTTGCTTTTTAATAACACGAACAAAAATATGGTAGGTAATCAAAGCAAACAAGATTCAATTAGAGAGTTTAAAATCAAGTTTAAACCTTATCAGATACAAAAGAAAACCTTCTTATACTACTGACTAACGAAATCACATTTTGAAAATATAAACTGGACCAAACCAACAATACATTTTGAATATGAGAAAACTTCGCGAATTTGTATTGCAAATTCAGTCTTGAGGCATCAACTTGACCTCAGAGATTAAAGCGTTCTTACTGGCGTCTTGAGAACTATTGAGAGAAAAGATACTCAACGCGACAGGCAATAGGATGCAAAATTGCGAATGTCATAAGGAAACTAGAGCACCTGGGGTCCGCACAGACCCCACGTGGGGGACGGAGGGATAATGGAGAGTTGCACAGTTGGGAGTCTCCCATCTGTGCACGGGGACTTGTGTGTTGACAACCTGATCGTATCAATTGAGAAGTGCACAGTTGGGAGTCTCCCATCTGTGCACGCCAAATTTGAGACGTGCACAGATGTCCCGGTGTACACTTGTGTATGTGGCCAATACGTGCACAGTTGTACGAGTGGCCACCGACGTGCGCAGAAGGGCTCGTGCACAGTTGCTCCGTGCACAGTTGTCCGTCACTCAATACGTGCGCAGATGAAAAATTCAATTGTTATTGAATTTTGTATTGAAGTTTTTTTTTGAATTGGAGGCAGTCCCAAGTTGACTTTACCCTATACAATAACCTACTTTACCCCGTACCCAAGCCAACTTAACTCCGTACCCTAGATGACTTTACCTCGTACCGTAGCCGATTTTACCCCGTACGTCCGCCGACTTTACACCGTACTTAATATGACTTTGTCTTGTAGACTACTGACCTTATCCCGTTTCCTTAGCCGACTTAACCCGTACCCTAGACTACTTTACTCCGTGTCCTGGTGGGAGGAGTAGAAGATGTGGGGGAAAGGAAATAAGAAAAAAAGAGGGGTGGGGTGTGAGGGGACGCTAGCAGATGGGAAGTAGGGTAAGTGAGAGGAGGGAAATTATGGGAGGGGTGGAAAAGCAGGCGAAATAAGGGGAAGTAAAGGAGGAAAAGTATGGGAAGGGGACATTTGAAGGACTTACGTATTAACGTTTGAATAGTCTACAAAACGCAATTTGCTACCGCAAATCTTCATTACATTAATCGTTGTAAAAATTTGGTAAAGTTCAGTAATCTCATTCTTACTATTAAAAATACACATTATCTAGTATGTACTTGCATAAAATATGTACCACCTTTCCCTGTATCTCGTTGTGCGAGGGTCTGAGCGGATGGTGGATGAGCCGACCAAGTTTGTCGAAGTGTTATCCATTAGTCTAATGAAGGAGTCTCGATGAGCATCAGGCAAGAAGACATCAAAGATCTATCGCTATTTTGAACTACCGGGAAAAAGAGAGTACCTTCGACAGGATCCGTTTCTCAAGAAATTTAATTGAACTTTGATAAGAAGTTTGATCTACCGCTGAACTTCGCGAAAAATTCATAAAGAGTACGGAAAGATCAATTCTTCATTGAAAGGAATCTTACTCCGAGTTTTCAAAGTTTAATTCAAGTTCATTCTAGTGGAAACCTCATTCTTAAATGAGGACTACTTTTTAAAAAAATTTTCGAGGATAATTCTATCTGAAAGTTATTTACGGATGAATAATTTTCCTGAATTTGTTGCTCAAACATTCCAACCAAGGATTTTCTGAATGTAGTAACTCCTTACTTTTATTTTATCATTCGAACGCTCAACAAGTGTCAAATTTACAAGTGGAAGTATTTAAAAAATATTCAAATTTAAT
This sequence comes from Andricus coriarius, assembly GCA_932066315.1. Taxonomy (NCBI): domain Eukaryota; kingdom Metazoa; phylum Arthropoda; class Insecta; order Hymenoptera; family Cynipidae; genus Andricus; species Andricus coriarius. Next base: position 19,520 of record CAKNWT010268888.1, read on the forward strand.
CGTGTTTTATTTAAAACCAATGAGGCCGGGTTAACAACCATGAGGTTGCGTCGTTTTTATTAATCCTGTAGATAAATTTTTATGAATAGTTTGAGAAGGTATGTTAAATGTAGCGTTGAAGAGAGTCAGAAGAAAACGCCGATAACTTTTCATCTGATTTGCTTATAATGGCCACTGCAGCTGGAGAGAGGAAATTCGAGTATGAAAACGACCGATAGGAATATTAACCTCCTTTTTATGATTCAACTCGTAAACTGCGAATCTCCTTGAGGCATCAGTGAGATTTTACTACTGATTGGAGAATCGAGGAGGAAAATGAGATCTACGTGGGTAGTTGTAATAGAGTTCCGAGTCTGAGGCATTATAATCTAGATTCTGCAATATAGTCGTGCTTACAATTCACTGATTTTTAAAGAGACTTTTTATTTGCAAGATCCTTTTACCAGAAAGTAAGAAAATGTTAAAGTGTGAAGATATCGTATTTTACTATCCTAAGAATTTATGGCACCATTCGAATCTTTTATGAAAGTCAGAGCAATTAAAAGAAAGAGAATTAAATAGATTTACGCTGTTTGATATTGAAATATGCACTCTATTATGTTATAATAACATTCTGTTCTTGTTGGGTCGTGTATGCCGGATTAACCAAATGAATCCTCTTATGAGTATATTATTCACGAAGCATCCCTGAAACTGTCTATTATCTGCCACTTTGATGAACAACCAAATCCTCTTTTCGATATTTTCAGATCATATATTTCTAACCTCGAAGAAGACTAAGGGGTAATCCGTAAGCTATGCATTACCAATTTTGGGCTTCTTTTAACCCCCGACTTCCCTAGTTGACGACCGTACTTTGTCTTATCCATTTATATAATTCTATATAGGTTTATTCTGCATTTTTTGTGTTTCTAGTGAGTTCAGTTGCCAATATGCTTACATGGCTGTGTCGTGAACTATAAGCTTCGGTTGTGAATCAAAAATAATTTCAAAATATTAAAACATCGGACTTCACAGCCCAAATTGCTCTCAAACCAGAGGAAATAGATTGATTTTTCACAAAAATAGCGGAATAATTTTTTTAAAATAAAATGAATAAAAATACCATATCAAATGCTTTAACTTCGTAATGTTTCAAGTCCAAAAATATTACATTTCCAATCAAATATTCGGATTTTCAACAGAAAAAGATTTTTTTAACAATCCAGATGAATTCCCAACCCAAAAAGAAGAATTAAACAAAATTATTTTTACTCAAAAAGTTACATTAACAATCAAATAGTTGAACTTTTAAGCAAAAGAGACGAATTCTTCAGTAGACAGTTGAGTTTTCAACAAGAAAGTTTATTTTCAACAAAAAAGTTAATTTAAAACCAAATAAAAAAAAAAATTTGTAACCAAGAAACTTTCAACTTTTCTATCGAAACAAGATGAATTTTTTATCCAAAAGGACCAATTTTCAACAAAAAAGTTGAAATTTCGACCAAAAAGGATGACCTAAACAAAATAACTGAATTTTTAACCTGTACAGATCAATTTTCGACCAAAAAGAATAATTTTCTACTAAAAGACGAATTTTTAACAAAATGCATGAATTTGTAACAAAATAGTTAAATTTTCGAGCATAATAGTTGAATTTTCAACTAACAACGATAGGTTTTCCATAAAAATTCAATAGTTAAATTTTCAGTTTTAAAAATTACTTTAAAAAAAAGACTTTTTAACCAATTGAATTCAACGAAAAAGACGATTTAAAAAAATTGTTCAATCCTCAACCAAACAGAAAAATTTTTAACAAAAAAGATTAATTTTTTACCTAAAAAGACGAATTTTGAACAAAAGAATTAAGTTTTGAAGCTAAAAAGTCCAATATTTAAAAAAATAGTTGACTTTTAAAAAGGAAAATACCAATTTTTAACAAAATACATGAATTTTTAATCAAATTATTGAATTTTTAACTACTAAAGACGAATTATCTACAGA
>CAKNWT010268904.1:2632-12637 GCA_932066315.1 Andricus coriarius
AATTGCAGTTTTTTGTGAAATGTTCAACTTTTTGTTCACTTTTTACTTGGACTGAGTTGAATAATTAATTTAAGTTAACAAAATCATTTGTTTAAACAGTTTATTATTATTAATCATATTTAATTTAAATAATGCTAGAAAGTTGCGGTTTTTTCTGAAGTTCGCAACTATTTGTCTACTTTTCACATAGGCTGAGTTAATAATTAATTCAATGTAGCAAAAGTAATTATTTGAAGAAATTATTATTGTTTATAGCTATCTTCTTTTTTATTAACGCAATATAGTTGCGGTTTGTTCTGAAATATTTAACTTTTTATCCACTTTTTGCTTAATAAAGTAGTGAATAATGCAAGTTAACAATCATAGTTGTTTGAACAATTTATACTTGCTTATAACTATCTTCTCTTAGATAAAAGCTAAAAATTGCGGTTTTTTCTTAACTGTTACACTTTTTGTCCACTTTTCACTTAGTGAGGTACTATTAATGCGAGTTAACAAACATGCTTATTTAAAGAATTGATTATTGTTTATAACTATATTCTCTTATACCAATGCCATAAAGTTTTTTTTTTAACTCTTTGAGCTTTGCTTTGACTTTTTAGTTATGATTAAATAATAAGTGAACCTCAACAAGAATCATTTTTTAAATAGTATTTTACTTTTTTATGTGAATTACTTTTTCACTTTTCTCAATGTTTGAAAAAATTAATTTAAACAAAAAAGCTATCTTACACGAAAAACAAAAACAAAGAATGAAATAATTAGGACTAGTTGGGAGAACTAGGTGGGCAAATGACTTGTAAAAGTTTTATTTTAAATTGCAACAAGAATTTTATTGCAAAGCGTAAAAGAAAAATTTGGAATTAAACCTATCTTGATATGAGCCCCCTCCCCCTCTAGCAAAATATATTACGAAAAACAAAGAAATTGTTTATAATATTTTTCTCTCCAACGTTTATTTATTATTTGTTCATAACTAAAAAGGCAAAGAAAAGTTACAAAATTCAGAAACATCGACAACTTTCTAACACTTATCTATCAGAATATAGTTATTAACAGTGATAAATGGTTTAAACAGCTATTTTTATTAACTTGCATTAATTATTACCTCACTAAGCGAAAAGTGGGCAAAAAGTTAAAAATTTCAGAAAAACCGTAATTATCTGGCATTAATATAGATGAAGATAGGTAATAACAATAATAATAAATTGTTAAAACAATCAATTTTGTTAAGATGAATTAATTATTACTTCACTCTAATTGAAAAATGGACAAAAGTTAAAAAAATCAGTAAAATCCCGCAACTATCTAGTATTAATACAGAAGAAGATAGCTATAGGCAATTATAAATTGTTTAAACAAACAAAACGAAAAACAAACAAACAAAATTTGTTTTGGCTTTTATTTTTGAAGGCTAAATACTATTTGTTTCAAAAAATGTTTCTGATCAATAGAAAGGGCATACAAAAACTTATGAAAACTGTACTGAAAAAAATTTCCTATTACCAAATAGAAGAATTAGAACTCGCAAAAATTATTTATAATTTATAATTAACTTAATCCTAATATTGTTACTATATTATTATAATGATATATTATCAATAGACTTTGACCAAGTTAGACTTCGGGCAGACAACTTTTTTTTTGCTAGGGTACTGCAGTTGCGAAGTAATGCCCTATTTATAAACAAAAAATTCCGCTTCTCTGAGGAATAATTAATAGCCAATTATTTATCAACGATTCCATATAGCCAATAATTAAGATTTATGATTCTTCAAACAAACTCAATTTATTATTATTATAATTTATTATCTGGCTATCTTCCATCAATTAAACTTTATTTTCTAACTTGGTCAACTTTTAATAATTAATTTTGTAACTTTTTTAAAAACTTGGATAACGATTAACTATTTGAAAATAGCCAAAAAATGCATTTTTTAATTAATTTTGAATTAAGAATCATTAATCGTTTTTGATTAATAGGACGAAATTGTTGATAAATAACTGGCTGTTAATTCCTGGGTGAAAAGTGGAATTTTTTAAATCATAAATACATGAGATAATACAAATTTGTTAAAAAAATTGTTTCGGAAAAATAATATCTGTCGATTGTCATTGTCATATCCCTAAAGACTTATAAATTAGTTAATAACATTTGATTACGTTGAAAGAATCAAGCTAGTGCGTCGGAAAATAGTCCAACAGTGCATTTGTTGATTAGGTTTTTTTAATTAAGCATCAGTTGTTATTAACTGACTAAATATATGATATCTAGGTGTCATTGCCGAGTAATTTTTGGTCGATTTCGTAGGAAAAACTTTATTTATTACATTATAAATAGCTGGTGTCGATAATGGCTCACAAAAGTTGTTTATAAAACATAAAAAAATTCAATAACTTTTATGAGTTCAATATAAAAACTCTTTTTATCTATAAACTGTTGAGATTTAGCGCGCATCATATGACGAATCGCAGCCGATCCCCTTGAAATAATTTTCGTGCAATTATTCCTATTTTAGTTTTCCAATTCCACGCAATGGGAAGCCAATTATTTCTAGGGCCTCATGGTATTGATATTGATAATTCATTTGCAAAATATTATGCGTATTAAAAATAAAATGAATTTTTTTGATAATTATCACCAATTCTTTTTAAATATAAGTTTCCAGGCATCAATTTAGCACTGATCTGTGTAGCCAAAAGCGAATCAAGTGTTCGGTTGGAGTTGGACCGAATCGAAATAAGAGTGCGGGCAAAAATGGGTTAGGCCACGAACTCGTTTTTGCTCGTAACGCGTGGGCTAATTCGTTCGTGCGCTGAGACATATCGACCCGCTTTTGCTCCGACTCTTTTTTTAGTCCGCTTTTGCTATCAGTCCCAAAAATAAAGAAACGCCATAAAAATGATTAGGACATATATATTTAATCGCGCCGAGGAAAAAAAAATTTTTTTTATTAAAAGTTGACAAATGCGTTAAAAACGATATGCCCGATCATAAAGTAAATACAATAAATCTGCCCGCAGCGCTGGCACATTCTCATCGCGCGCTGTGCGCGCGGCTCGCTTCGCTCGCTAGTTTGAGCGCGCCTAGGGCGCTCGACTGTTGGTTCTCGCGCTTCGTGCTCGATAATATATTTATATCACGCTTCGCGCTCGATAGTGTATTTACCTCGCGCTACGCGCTCGGTCTTTGTATTCCTCCCACATTTGTGCAGAGACCTTTTAACATTAATGGTCAAATCATTGACAACTTTAATTTAGTGATTGTGAATTCTCTTTTGTTAAAGCTCCTACGGCCTTAGCGAATACATTCTCATCATGTTCCTCGTGCTTCGCACTCGATTTTGTCCAAAATGCGAAATTTTAAGAATGAAGGTAGGAATCAGAAGATTATTCATCGTAGCGTGCTATACCCCAGTTGATAGTGACACAAAGGAAGTCAAAGACGCCTTCTGGGACACTTTAAATGGTACAATTAATACCTGCGATCAAGTTGAAAGAATAATTTTGCTACGAGATATGAACGGATGGGTCGGGGTCCAACGTCAAGATATAGATACGGAAAGGGTTCTAGGTAAATTTAAGGATCCAAGAAAAAATTATAGCGGGGAAAAGTTAGTTAGCTTATGCTTAGAAAAGGGCCTATTTATTACAAATACTTGGTTTCGACATAAAATTATCCACACGTACACCTGGTGTAAAGGAAATAGTCGCAGTATAATTGACTTCGTTATTGCGGATGAAAGACTAAGAGAACTAGTTAAAGATACAAGAGTCATGAGGGGTTCCGAATGCAATACTGATCATTACCTTCTAGTATCCAAAATAAACTTAGGGCGGGGATGGAGAAGAAAGAAAACAACAAAAACGAAACAAATGCGAATCAAGATTGAAAACTTACAGAAACCGGAAGTGCGTATAGATTTTCAGAATAAGATAAACGAACGCGTAGATGAGGCAACTTGGGAGGCGCTTAGAAGCATTAAAGATATAGAGGGCGCGTGGGCTATGCTACGAGATATCATTGTTAAAAATGCGATTGAAGTATGTGGTAAGGTGGTTGTAGGAAGAAAATCTGGTTGTGCATGGTGGAATGATGAAATTAAGGCAGCCCAAAAAGAAAAGAAAAAAGCGTACAGGTCTTAGCGATGAGGAGAGAAATAGGCTTGAAAGTGATTACAGACACAAAAAGAGGAATATTAAACGACTAGTCAAGGAAAGCAAAGATAAAATCAGAACAGAAGAAGAGAAAAAATTACAAAACGACTTTCAAGGAACCATGAAAGCAATATTTAAAGAGATGAAGGAAAGTAAAAATACAGAGGTTGTGAGCATGAAAAACAGTAAAGGTGAAATGCTATATGATACAGACGAGATAGTAGACGTTTTAAAAGACTCTTTCAAAGAATTATTAGGAGGTGAAGATAAGGGCAACAGACATGGCTATTTATCATTTTTATGGACAAGTGTCTAAGAATGGCCCTCTTCGACGAAGAAGGTGTAGATCTCGAAACGGTGAAGGTGCGTGGTTTGGCTTTCGCAGATGACAAGATTGTTATGGCAGAGTCCATCGACGACTTGCAAAGAATGTTGAACAAACTTAATACAAGCATGAAGAACATGGGCCTCAAAATAACCGTAAATAAAACAAAGGTATTGGTGTTTGAAGGAAAAGGTGAGAAAACAATGTGCAACATTGTCCTGAATGATGAGAGTTTAGAGCAAGCTGACAAATACCTATATCTAGGTAGCCTATTCACAAGCGACGGAAAAATATATGGGGAGTTAGATAGGCGCATTAATGAGGGTAAGACGGTTATCGGTGGAGCAGGGTCCATTCTCAGAAATAAAAACAAATCAAAAGAAACTAAAATGACTGTATATAAAGCTTTACGGTAGCGAGACATGGACATGTCAAGAAAAGGACAAGAGTAAAATTAACGCGATTGGCATGAAAGCTCTGCGCATAATATGCGGGAAAACACTGATGGACAAAGTGCGAAACGAGATAATCCTCAAAGAATTTGGTACAGGGGAAACACTAGTTGATATATGGGAAAGAAATCAGTTAAGGTGGTTCGGACATCTTGAAAGAATGAAAGATGAACGACTGACCAAACAGGTGTATAAAGGTAAAGTAAATGGCAGAATGCCCAGAGGTAGACCGCCCAAAGCATGGATAGAGTCTGTGAATGAGACATTAATCCGAAGATACATAAGAAGCCATAAAATCAGGAGAACTTGCATACAAAAATGCATGGACGTGAATGAAGCTAGTGAAGTATGCCAGGACAGAAGACAGTGGCGACGAATAGTTTTTCAAAAGAATGTGAGTAGAGTGAATGATGCCTGAAACAAACAAAGACCTTGGATACTAATGGGCCCAGGTGGGGAGCCACACATAACAATTTTGTGAGACTCTCCACGTGGGGTGATCGCTAGAGAGATTGATCAGCAGCCTGGGTCGGAGCAGTGTTGCGGAATGAACGTGCTATTTAAATAAATAACACGAGAATTCTAGATCAATCTAAAATATCTATACCTTACAACTATATACCTATTCACCCTATAGCTATATACCCATACACACTACTACTTTCCAACCGAGCAATTCACGCCTACCCCGAAAGGGAAACGGCTTAATGGTATAATAATAATATGATTTTTCACGACTGAAACAAAAATTACGCATCTTATCAAAAAATGATTATTACAAAATTTGTAGCTCTTTTCTGAGTGAACAACTTTTTTCTATTAATTTTTGTCGTGGTTTGTGTCGTTTGTCCAAAAATGTAATTAATTTTATTTTTAAATCAGTTTTTTACAAATGAAACAAAAACTACGCATCTCATCAAAAAGTGATTGATAATAAATTTGTAGATCTTTTTTGAGTGCACAATTTTTGTTCATTTATCTTGTTTCGTATCTTGTATAGTTTGACCGCAAAATGGAATTTTTATTTTTCATTATTTTTTTTAGCGATAAAAATTAGAATTTTCGATTTTTCAAGAAAATTAAAAAAAGTCTTATAAGAATATTGTAGAATATTCAAAAAGAGACATTTTTCTTTTCTTGACTTTTTTCTATATCGTGCTTTGTTTGGCTTAAAATATTCATTTTCGTTTGTTTTTTGGAATTTTGCAAATGCTATAACTCCAGTAATTTTTGTTTTGTCAAAAAAAGTCATTAAAGTAAAATGTTTGTCTTTTTAAGTAAAAACAAATGTTTATACATTAAATTTTAAAATTAAAAAAAAGTGGTCTCAGAAATGTGGAAAAGCGCTCACTTTTTGAATTTTTATCCAAAATGGCTGGCTACTAAACTTCACCTTCATTTTAGGATACTTGAAGAGTATATACCAAAGCGCAATCCAATCTGTCAACTCTTCCGAAAGTTATCGTGCTAACAGACTAACAATCTACATCCATACATACACGCAGATAGATACATTTGCGAAAATATGTTTTTTCGGTTCAGAATGTCTCAAAACGTGGACATTTGACAAAAACGGAGGGGGTCAAATTTTACACAAATCTCATACCTTCTCTGATGAGAATGTAAAAAAGTGCGCATCCTATGAGAAAAAAAAACAATTTTAATGTTATTTTTCACGATTTGAACCAAAAATTCGCACCCTAGAGTAATGTGGTTCTACGAAAATTTTTATAAGAAAAGCTTAAAAAAGATTTATAGATCTTTTTTGGTTGAATAACTTTTGTCTACTCATTTTTTTTTTCGTCTCTTGTGTGGTTTTTCCAAAAATTTAATTTTTTAGTTTCAATGTGATTTTTTACGATTGCAACTAAAACCACGCCTCTTTAAAAAAATTATTTATGACAAATTTTTATAGCTCTTTTTTGTGTGAGCAACTTTTGTCTATTATTTTGTTTATAGCTTGTGCACAATTTTTATCTATTCATCTTTGCACGTACCTTGCGTCGTTTTTTGACAGATTTAATTTTTCTATTTTTAATGATATTTTTTACGAATAAAATAAAAACTACGCATCCTATCAAAAAGTGACATATAACAAATTTGTAGATCTTTTTTATATGCACAATTGTTGTTGCTTCATCTTTTCCATATCTTACATGGGTTGACCGCAAAATTGAATTTTTGATTTTTCATTATTTTTTGTGCGATCAAAATTTGACTTTTTGATTTCTCAAAAAATTCAAAAAGTTGTTATGATAATATTGTAGGGTGCTAAAAAAAACCGTTTTTCTCCCCAGGACTTTTTTTCATATCGTGCGTTTTTTGGCTTAAAATGTTCATTTTCGTTTGTCTTTTGGAATTTTCTAATGCTATAACTGCAGTAGTTTTTGTTTCATAAAAAAAGTCATGTAGATTAATTGTTCGTATTCTTGAGTACTATGGACATCCGTCCATAGAATTTTTAAATCTTGAAAAAACGTGGTTTAAAAAATTTGGAAAATGCGCTCTTTTTTCGAATTTTTATCCAAAATGGCAGACTAACGAAGTTGGCCCAATCAAATCTGTAAATTCTTTCGAAAGTTATCGTGCTAACAGACTAAAAATCTACATGCATACAGACCCACATACACACAGACAGACACATTCGCGAAAACCTGTTTTTTGGGTTCAGAATGTCTCAAAACGTGGACATTTGACAAAAACGAAGGAGGTCAAATTTTACACAAATCTAATACTTTGGGCTGCACACGAACTCAGTCCTGCGGTCAGAAAAACGCACGAATTCGGTCCCATAAAGAGACTGCCTGAAGCTGACCTGAGTCAACGTCACTCTCCACCCACTCCTCTCACTCGGGAGGGAAAGGGGCAGGATGTCCAGTACGTAATTGTTATTGCCGCCATCAAAAATTATTCGTGGAGAGCTGGCTAATGAAGATTTTAAAACTTTCACCAAAACCGATGTTACTTTTATTTGGAATAACATCGGTTATGCTCGAAGATCTGTGGAGCCAAAGTTACCAAAAATGTCGAGTGATGTTCATGATGCCCTTGATATTGTAAAAATGGAAAGTAATAGAAACGAAAATTTGATGCTTGTCAATGATGGAGAAAAACATGCTATCATGTTTTCTAATATTTTCAATTTAACCTTTTTATGCCGGCTCTCTTTCATTTTTGTTGATGCGTTATTTTACATATTATAAAGCATTTGCTCACTTAACTGCTGAATGTAAAAAACTGCATTTGAATTTGAATGCCAAAATAGTGTATGTTGATTTCGAACCTGTCACACATACATAAAAATGAAAAGTGTAGGGAAAATGTTGAGAAAGATAGCGAGAGAGAGGTTTGACTCATTCGGACACCTTTCCTCTCTCTCACTAACGCGCGCTCATTCTCTCCTCGTACTGTGGTACGAAGGGGCCGCCAGTTGTGGGGGAAAGAAGGAACGGAGAAGAGGGCGTCGCCGGACTGAATTTGGTACTGAGTTCGTGTCCAGCCGCTCTCCTCAATTCTGACCGCGGGACTGAATTCGAGTATTGACGGCATCAGTTTCTTTATTTTCGATAACCCCTTTATATTTGGTAACTATGTTTAACAGTGTTTCTTTTTCCGCGTGAAGGAAATTAGGCGAGCTCGCTTTCTTATCTGCCATTTTAACACATACAATAATCAAAAATGGATAAAATAACGGTAACTGGACCAAACATAAACAAACTTTCACTTTCTAGGTTAGTGCGGGCATAAGTGTGGCGTGGACTTCATCTGGTTTTGGCAAGCACAGCCATATTGCTTTGGTTTCCACTCGACCGACAGGTAGCTAATCACTCGGATGATTTCAAGTAAAATAGCTGTTGTTTCGAACCGACTATTGGTTAGCTAAGCGCGCCTTTAAAAGTTGTGGTGGAACGCGCAATAAGATAATCGACGGTTAAATATGGCGTTAACTTTAACCCGGCGTCAGTTAACCAATGATTTAGGGATGGGAAATATCGGTAAAATAATGTATCGATATATATCGATATTTTCTGAAAACATATCGATATTATCGATATTTATCCATAACTTCCCCCTCCCTCCACCAACATAACCTGAACAGAATTAGCGGCTTGTTGATTTAAATTAAAATGATGAGAAACACAAACAGTTTAGAAATACTAGTAGTTTATTCTATGTTTTTTGCAATGAAAAACAATACAAACAATAGTTTGAAAATACAATTAATTTATTTAGATTACAAATATAATTGAAAGGCGATTAAAGATTCAGTGTTTTCTCTTTTTTCTTCGTGTGTTTTACAATTGCATAAACTCGAAGTTCTGTATTAAAAGAAAAAGCTTTTCAGTCAGACTTGGAGACAGACGCGATCTTTTATCTGTAATCATATTCCCAGCTGTCGAATTTACTTTTATTAAAAAAATAATAAATGCAATGTAATTGGAATTCGGAACTTACGAAGTACGACAACGTTAGTAAGGTACTAAGTACAAACTCTACAAAGCTCCAATTTCAAACTGACAGTGAATACGGGATAACTGAACGATAAAAATGAATCAACTGCGCAATAGTTGCGCATGCCTTAAGTCCAACTCATTCGCCTTTCAGGCTCTATCCTTATCGCTTGCTTGAGTTTCCACTTGCAAAAAGAGACACAACGATGATGACGCCGCAGACAAGGAACATATCGATAAATATCGTTAAGAGAAAAATATATCGATACTTTTCGATACGGTGGCGTATCGATATGTATCGATATTTATCGATACTTTTCCTATCCCTACAATGATTTAACCGAGGTTGGTGGAACCGGCCCTTAGTAATTTCAGGCAGCGCTCGCAGTGACGAAACTCGAGAAGTTTTCCGGTGCGACGAGATGCGTCTTTAACGTTGCGTAATATACGCGAGTGCCCCGATTTGTTGAACAAATCATAATTATTACTGAAAATGGCCACCCAAAAAAATCGGTCTCTGTGTTGCGTGTTCTGATGTGTAAACAATCGTTTGAACTCGCCGGAAACTCATTTTTATAGTTTTCCAACGAAAGTGCACCTCAAAGACCAGAGGTTAAGG
>CAKNWT010268914.1:9570-21322 GCA_932066315.1 Andricus coriarius
TGAATAATCTGGAAACGGTGACGTAATTGAAGTATCTGGAAACAGCGACAAAATGGAAGAATCTGGAAACGGCGACAAATGTGAAAAATCTGGGAACGGCGCCAAAGCTGAAGATGCTGGAGACGGTGACAAAACTGAAGATTCCAGCTCATCCTACGAAAGGGCAAACTTCTCGCTCTTACCGATGTCCCTTGGTGATCAACCTGTCTCTCGAACGGAGATTAGCATATATCATCAACCCGGAAGCCGCTCGCCGAGGAAATAATCCATCGGGAGGACTCAGTGGAAGTGAAGAGAAAGAAAATACGGTATCGGTACCGTTCCCTCATCCGGACCACCAAATTAGGTATTTGCGCCCGCAGACGGCTGGAACGTGCCCCAACGAAGATTTTTATACAGATAGCCAGCAAAACCCGCCGAAGAGTATGAGAAGTCACTTGGCTTCTCCGGACGCAAGGGTTCATCTACGTGGAGCCTCTACAAGAAACAAAAACTCCGTCTCAAGGGAAGAGAGGCGCTATAATACCATCAACCTGTACATAAATCAAGGGCCCCATCCATGGCCACCAAAGAATTATAACGAAGGATACTTCTCATTTGAAACAAACAACCAGGGAACGTATCAATTTATAATTTTTGTAAATAAAGGAAAACCCAAAGTAAAATTGTGAAGTTCCTAGGACTCAATATTTAGCTTCCACGCATTTTTCTAATTTTGTTTTTCATTTTATTTCTCAACTGTTTACCTTTTAATTTTGCAACAAATAAACATTTTTAATGCCTTCCCTAAATGAACGAACCGCCTTTTAAAAACTTTTATCGTAAAAAAACGCATTTTCTATTAATTTTAATCATTTTTTTTTTAAATTTAAATAAAAGAGCCCGCAAACAAAAATCAAATGCCGACTGGGCGGTCAACTCCCACGAATTGCTATACTTACAGAAATTCCACTAATCAGAGAGGTGATGGTGTTGATCTTTTTAGTGTTCTGAACAGAAACACAGAGAACTTTGCTCGAAGGATTGAAAAAGCAGGAAAGTTAAGAGTTTACTTCATATAATTTCACTTTTTTGAAGTTCGTATAGAACTTTTTAATTATTGGATTTAATATTTTTTAATGAATTCATTTTCTATTATTTGCCTAACACTCAATTTGAACAACTTATTTCAAAATAAATATATTTCTTAAGAAATGAGTGTTTTCTAAGTTTTATTTCAAATGAAATCGTAGTTTTTCCTAAATAAATAGAGAATTTCTTAAAGGATTGTTCCCCAACAAACTAGATCCCTTATGCAACATTTTTTGAAAATGTTATCAAAAATGATTTTTGCCCGTGAAATTCAGTTTTACTTTCAGACCGGCAAACCGGGTAAGCCGAAAATTTTTTAAGACCAGAAAAATAATAGCGAATTAAGCAGGTATTTTCTTCATTTTCATCAGAAATGAATTTCCAATCTCTTCAAATGTCGCTGAATTGATATTGGATGAAATTATGCAATGTTTGATGAGTTCGATTTGAAATTCTTTCACGTTTCAAAAGTTCAGTTAGTAACATTTCAAGATAAAATTATTCAGTTTACTATACGCAATTTTAAACGCATTTAATGTTAAAAATGTCCATTTTTAGGTTTTAGCTTTTAATGTTTAAACGTTCATTTTCAAATTAGACCATTTTTAAATAAATTTTTATCGCTAACACCTCCCAAATTGCGCTATTAAAAAAATAGAAATAAGGTTCTAGATATTAGAGCTTATGTAAATAGTTGTAAGTAACTGCAAATAGTAAGGATAAACTAATATTAAATATGTAGGCGGAAATATTGTAAGAAATGGAGGTCATGCTAAGCCTTAGGTGACACATTATGAATAAAGAAAAGAAATACAGTTTTAAAGGCTTGAGCAATTAAACATTAATGACGTTATAAATTCAACAATGTACGACAGGGTAAATTTTGCATCCCTGTCACTTCAAAAATGGTTTGATTTTTAAAGAGTCACGCGAAAAAATTAATTAAACTGTGAGAACCAAAAGCGAAGGTTACACCTCGATTCAAGAGCTCTCGCCTAAGATTATTCCCTACCGAAAGGAAATCTTACGAACAACTCAGGCGAAAATGTCCGGCCGGGTCATACAAATATTAGTGAATTATTAATCTCTATTTGAACGATTTCGTCTCAAGAGATTGCTTGAAAGCTTTGAGTCCTTTTTTATGTTTTAATTTATGGCGGTCCAACCTTGAGGATTCCGAAACACGAAAGGCAGTTTCTAAAGGTGTGGCTGCCATGAGGTCTTCATAAAACTAATCCCTTTTTACACCACAAATTTTTGTTTATTTAGTTACATGCATATGTTTATGAAATTAAAAATTTGAAAATTCATTTTTGGGTTTTTGCCGATTTTTATGTAATCCAGCCCACTGTGCGGCTTCACGTTAAAGTCTCCTACTTGTCATTATCTGCACGGAGAAAAATGGAATTCGAAAAATAGTGACTGAGTCCTATATTTCGAGCAAATCGGATCCAGGATGAATTTTGCTAGAAGAGTACTGTACGCCCAGCGCTATATCCAGAAGGAGAGTGCTGCCTACAGTGGTAGCCTGCAGTGGCAGCATACAGTTTAGGAATCAGTCCCGACTCAGTCGGGAAAGGGGCTCGAAATTTTCATCCTGGATCCCGATTCCTAGATTACAGTTCTCAGTCCTGAATTTCTGAACACAATCCTGGATGTTAGCGATTCACTTTTAAATTTCCGGTCCTCAAAACTTGTTCCTAAATCCGCATTTTTCTCCGTGTGCCGTTGTAGTCGTAGCTTTCAGCTTTAATTTTAGTCCAAGTAGAATGTCCTTTCACCTCTCGTTCATTTTTTTCAGACACTCAAATATAGCAAAAAACGCATTTTTTTCGACCCTTCGACTCCGTTTTTCACCAAAACTTTACGTATTTTTGGTATCAGATTCAAAGTCAGTGCAAAAATCTATCGAAAATTACCCAAAATAATCAGGAGACAAAATCGTGTAGGACAGTGTTATTATCACCACACTTATTACAGTATATGTAGTTCTTAAATATTATTAAATTTGATAGCCGAGAAATAAAAATATAATGCAAACATTTAAAAAAATTGATGAATTAAAAAAAATTAAGTAAAACCATAAACTCTTCAGCTCCACTCGACTGCGACTCATGCTGAGAACATACCACTCTTGCAAAGTCGCTATTTCCCCACTTGCATCACATTGTATTTTTTTTTTAATTCACTCGGAGAGTGGAAGATATCCTTGACAAAATGAAAGGGACAATGTAGCGGAACAAGGAGGTTTAATGAAAGGTAAGTATGACTCTCAGAACGAAAGTAGTACTAAAGGAAGCAGTTCGATGTTATTGAGATGTTTTCATTGTGGAAAATGGATTTTTAAAGAACAATAGCAGTATCGTGTACTACTGACGCCAGTCAAACGAATTTTCTTTCTCGCCATCACAAGATTTGAAGCACCTTTTGTATTTTCGATTCCTTTAATGGAACAGAGAAATTTTCCTTTTTTCACCCAGTGCGGCTGAACTAACCAATCCGGCAAGATCTGCCGGACGCATCCACTTTCGTAGTGTATACAGATCTGGAAAAAATCGTATACAACATTTCCTGCAACTGACACGGATTGGTTCCTGACGTTTAGACAAAAATATTGAATTACATTTTGAAAATAAAAAAAATTATTATTATGTCGAAACTTTTTAAAAATGTACAAAAGAACAGTTTTTTTGGATTGTGTTAACTGCACGTTTTTATGAAAAAATGTTGACATTTTTTTGAGGAAATTTCTAGATCCTGCATCAACATTTTTTTAAAAGAAAGTAGTCAACTAAATCCAAAAAACTGTGTTTTTTAAATTTCAAGGAAGTTCTACCTTGAGCACAATTTTTGATCCTGATCATCATATTTAAAAATAGTCGGAAAATGAATTTAAGAACACAGTTTCTTGGAAATATGATAACCGAAATTGCGGCAGAAAATGTCAAGAAATACACATTGCATGGATGATGGACATATACTTTTTTAACAAATTATTTATTTTAATCAATTGAGCCACTTATATTGGAAGCAAATGTTAAAAATGGCCGCAATTTCGTTCCACGGCACAGTGGGCTGGGAGACCCGGCTTTTTTAATCAAAAGTTGGAAAACCCGTTATAATGTGCTAAAATTAATTTAACTTACACCTCTATATATTTGTTTGGGTCGCTGTTTCCGAATCTGAAGTCAACATTTTAAAAAACAAGATGGCAAATCCAATATGGCGGACGGGTATAAAAAAATAGGTTTACTCGAAACGTGTTATTTAGGGGTTTCCAAGGGCGCTGCTTCCATATTTATTACTGAATAATTTTTTTTTAAGTGCGCCTCTAACCTTTCCGAAAAAATTGTCAAATACTCCTATTTATAAATAATTTGAAGTCATAAAACGGCATCTTTCTGCTAGCAAACGCTGCGGAGATTTACTACTTTTACAATCGAATGGGGTTAATTGACCTCGCTCGGTACTTCTAGTGTTAATAAAATAAGTTAGAAAGTGATTTTTTTCGGGGGGCTTTCTGCGTGAGTCCCCTTGCCTCGTACTTATAATTTCGCATTCTGTGTGAAATCTAATCTGTTTTACTATTTACTCTCACATTTATCGGCGCCCAAGATCACAATATATGTATATCATTAAGCTATTTCCCTTTCGGCGAGCCTCTAGGGGTAAGCATGACACTACCCGATTCGGGTAGTGTTTTTTAGGTGTATTTGTAGTAAATGGGCTCACCACACCCACGACCGCCAACAGCAACGCAGTAGTATCAGACGGTCACCCATCCAAGTACTAACCGCGCCCAACACTGCTTAACTTCAGTGATCTAACGGGAACTGGTGCTTCCAGCGTGGTATGGCCGTTGGCAATATATAATATATAATACAATAATAATATATAATATATAATACAATATATAATATACTATTAATATTAAAAGTGAACTAAAAGAAGAAAGAAGTTTAAGCACTTACTTTTCTGACTTTTGACTATAAAATCAGGTCTGTTGAACTACTGTGGTCCGCCATTTATGAATCACAATTTTTTTACTGTCACTTTAAATTCGGCATCAGCGCCCTCGAAAATCCTCAGATAACACGTTTCGAGAATACCTAATATTTTTTTGAAATACACGTCCGCCTTATTGGACCCGCCATCTTGTTTTTTGAAATTTTGAATTCAGGTTCGGAATCAGCGACCCAAAACAGTATATAAATAGATGTAATTAAAGTTAATTTTAGTATATATTCAGCGGAACATATTGACGTAAAAAAGTATTCAATACGAGGTGAAAGTTTTCGGCAGTCAACGTTGGAAGTCGTTCTTTTGCTAAAAAAGTATAGAAAACAGTTACCAACTATGTCGTTGTAGATCATTGAAAGCTGCAATTCCTGATTCAATTATTATTTGCTTTATTTGTAGAGTATCGTGAATAGATAAAAATTAAAATCGCTTTCAAACTAAATTGTTTACATAATAATAATTGAATTTTTTGAGAAACGAACAAAACTTGTAATACGGATTCTCGAAGTTACAAATTGTTCAATTTCAAACGCTATAAATTAAGAAATGTCTGAATAAATATCAAGCGAGAATGAGAAATTATTAATTCAATTAATATTATTTTATTTAAGTTTGACTAAAATTGAAACTAACTAGAGAATGAGTGAAAAAAGAGAAAAAAGTTTCAAGTGATTATTTCATAACCAATTATTTAACGATTGTCCTTATGTAGCTCACATCTTTATAGAACATAAAGTGGTCCGTAGTAGATTTTGTTTGCAATCTAATTATAAATGCCACGGACTAATTTCATAAATAGACCACCTTTTGAATTACATGAGTACTTCGAAATAATCACTTTTATAATAGTTTTAGGGAAGTTTCTGTTTAGCTAGAAATCCCTTTTCAAATTCAACATTCAACTCGGGTACAGTTGGCTTAAAAACACGTAACTAAAACATCACAGTTAGTCATTAGTGCTGTTACGAGAAGACTACGTACCAGGTTTAATCTAGTTACCGGTCACATTAAGCTTTAGTACATAGGTGGGTACAACGATCGAGGTAATAATCGACCCATCTTCTTCATCAGAACGAACATTACCTATCCAAATAGGTCATTCATATATACTCTGCGTGAGGATATATTACTCTCATCAGGTGCGCGTAACATTTCCATTAAGTCGTGAAAATATACGGTTAATGTATACAGCTGCAGTTTCATAAATCGATTTTTAACACTCCGTTAAAGAAAGAAAACTCTATCCGAACACTAGAAATATGAAACAAAACTGTGCGATGATCCAACGTAAATTTTTGTTGGAGTTGATACAGATATTTTGGGGCAATATCATGTCACATCTGCGGCTTGTCACGTCTGCAGCATGTCACATCTGCGGCATGTCTTATTTGCGGCATATCGACCTAGCGGCATCTCTCAGTAGTGGGAAGGGATTCTACCAATATTATTTCTGTGACCGGTCACAGGGGTGCCTTCTCGCCCCCATGAGACGTTGGAGAAGGGGTAGGGGTTTGACCCACATTATTTCTTTGGCATGTCACAGAGGTGCGATGAGAGATGCCGCAGATGTGACATGCCGCAGATATGACATGCCGCAGGTGTGACGTGTCGCAGAAGTGACATGCCGCAGGTGTGACATGCCGCAGATGTGACGTGCCGCAGATGTGACAGGTTCCAGGTGTGACTTACCGCAGAAATACTTGCCGCATGTAGATGGTATGTCCCCAATATTCTCTGTGTTGGCGTATTTTACTGTGGATTTGGCTCTTTCGGACATGTCTGAATGTATTGATTATTCTCATTTAAAAAATGCAGTTGGTTACAAAAACATTGATAAGGGTATTGTCGACGCCAGTTATTATCATAGGCACAGAAAATAATTCTACATGCATGGATTTCAATATTTCCAAAATAACAATTTTATTTGGTTCTATTACTTTGATAATTTGTAACGGATAAAAATAGGTAATACAATTCAGGTGACATCGTCAAGACATTTAATTTACCATACAAAGTTATCGCAATTATTTCTCTCATGCTCGAGAGTAAATTAAGCACGGGTTCGACGCGAGTACCATTTCCCTGTCGTTCTTACAAAGAAATGGTATTTTCGCTCCGCTTTGTTGAATTCAAAACCATTAGCATAAATCTATTTAAAAGTGACGGCGACAATGGGAACTCCCGCGGTGTGGTAAGCAGCAAGGTGCCAACGCTAATGTACATGAAAAACTTTCTCACGGGTATGCTTTTTTTCAATGAGAGTCAGAAAATCTTTGAACGTTCTGACAGAGTAGGCAGCCGCAGTGATTGCGAAAAAAAGAAGCCAAAGCTGCCGGAGGCAACATTTTCCGCTTGCTCTACAACGAATTGATTGCTTCTTTGAGGAGAAATTTTCTAGAGGAATACATTTGAAAGTGATAACACCAGTTGGCTTTAAATGCGACAAGGAAAGGATTCTTCTTTCAACGATTATATACATTTTTTATTGGTGGCCAAAATATTTAAAACACCTATATTAGATGGAATCTGTAATATCATCGGAGTTGGTAACGATCGATCATATGTAGATACTTTCATAAACTATGAAACTGGTAATCTACAATATCGATCTAAGATAACTCCTTAAATAACAGAAATTCTTAGCGTCATATTGGACTAGGTGGAAATTGAAAATTTATAAATTAAAAATTAATCATTTGTAGAAAAAGATCTTTCTCCTTCGCTTCGGTGGGATTCGAACAACACGACTTCCGATTGCCAGTCGGGTGCTTTAACCACTAAGCTAGTAGAGAGATCGAAGACAGATGATTTTTCCAGATAAGGGAAAGGAATTCAAAAAAGAAAATGCTTTTTCCAGATAAGGGAAAGGAAATCGAAAGGAATCACTCTCTTTAGTGTTCGAATCCCACCGGGGCGAAGGAGAAAGATCTTTTTTTCCGCAGGTACCCATGTGCGCAGGTAAAGGGAAGCCCGCTAGAGCCACATCTTTTTTGTATAAATTTGTTATATTAAATGGTTCGTTTCAGAATTCGAAAACTGTTGAACGAGTCCGAAACTCTCTGTTATGCTCGTTACACCCTTGCGAACAAATATTATAGGGAATTTACTATAGGCCTATAATGAACTATTTACAGGGATCTGTGCATATTTGAACAATGTCAATTGGTATTAGGTAAATTACCAGATTTCCAAGGATTTAAACTATTTTAAGTTATTTTGAAAATATTCCAACGAATTTCAAGAGATTGAAAGAATTTGAAGAAATGTCAAAGAATTTTGTAGTGTTTCCGAAGATTTCAAGGGATACAACAGAATTATACAAGATACATGTAAGGGATTTTATAGGAGCAGCAATTATTTCAAAAGATTCATGTGAATTTTGTAGAATTTCATTGAATTTTGTAGAATTTTAAGGGAATTTAAGCTCGATTTGAAGGGATTTCTAGAGAACTTTGGAAAATGTATGAAGTGAAATGAAATATCAAGGGATTTGAAGCTATTTTAAGGAATTTTACAATATTTAAAAGATTTTATTGAATCTCCAAGGATTTAAAAGTTTTCTAAGTATTTAACCGCGTTTGAAAGAGAAATTTAATTAACAAGTTCTTTTTCATTTATATTAAAAAAATTTCAAATGATTGCTACTCATTTTAAAGGATTTGTACGATTTTAATGGATTTTAAGGGATTAAAAGAAATGTCTAGAGAACATTGGGGATAAAATAAATTGTATATCAGGCGAAATTAAGTAACACGAAACCCCCTTGATACATCTCTTTGAAATCTATTAAAATCCGTAGAAATTCCTTGAAATCTTGCAACAACTTTTCAATGCCTGCGAAATCTGTGAAATATTTAGAAATCTGCAGAAAGCATGGTAAATCCTTTTAAAATAAAATAAATTAAACTTATTTCCTAAGTCTTAAAATATATTAGAAATTCGTTGATATCCATTAAATTCCATTGAAATTGTATAAACCATGAAAACAAGTAGAAATCATTTGAAATCCCTTTAACATCTATGAAATCTTTAAAGTTTCAATAAAATCCTCTATATCTTCGGAATTAGTTACAATATTTAAAAATCTCTTTAAAAATCGTAAAAAATTCTTTGAGATCTGTTTAAATACATAAAAATCTTTAAAACCCTATAAATCCTGTAATCTTTCTAAATAACGTAAAATCTTGGATATCCTTGTAAATTTAATATGTTTCCTAATATGCCTTGACATTCTTAAAACCCTTACAAATTTCTTTAAACAGTTTGAAATTCTACCTCAAGTAAATAAATCAATCACTCGTTTGCAGTTTCTCTATTTTTCGCACCACTTTTTTCAATATCTTAAAATTATTAATTTCTGTACTGAATTTCTTGTAATGATTTTTCTAGAATCGCATAAAAATGATAAAAATTGATTGCAGGACAATCATTATAGGCCTATACTAAATTCCCTTTAATTTTTTTTCACAGGGGTGTTCCCAACGGTTTTCACTTGCGGACTTGGTTATCTGCGGAGTGCAAGGGGTATGAAAAGTAGACAGCAGTGGTAATCTTTTTCTATCCTATGCAGTTATGAAAGAGAGGTCCTATTGAAGGATGGCGGTTTATACTTTTTTCGTTATGTTGGCTGAAAAGTAGAACCGAGCAGATCCTTATGTCCCAGCATGCCATGGCCGCTAAAACCCTGGAAGTCACGAAAGCAAAAACCGATGCAGACTGCCGTTTTATCTACTCCCTTTTCATATAACGACTGTCCCGAAGAATAAGTCACTAACCAATTTTTCCGAAAACAGAACGTATCAACTGTATTATGCTTCGCTAGAGTGTCGTATCTCCATTTAAAAGTATATAGAGATACGACACTCTACCGAAGTAAAATATAGTTGATACACTCTGTATACGGAAAACTTTGTTAGTGACTGATTCTTCGGGACAGTCGATAAATAGTAGAACACTCCGCTACTGCGGTGGCGGTATTTCTCTGGTGCTGCTAATAAGGCCCGTTTTTTTCTTTTGATCATTACATGAAAAATATAATTTTCTGCAGAAAAACGGTCTTTCCCGAGGGTCTTCCTATTCTTAGGTCATGAGTACAAAAAACTAGACAAAATGTCTCTTAGCTTGGCCTCAGCTTATTAACTGCGATTTACCAATTTACTTGTAGTATGTATAGAAATTGAACAGCGAACGTTTCAATGGCTTAGTTGTCAAGAAAAGGTTCAAGAACGATCTCCGAAATCATAGTATTTATTGTAACGCATGCACGAAATGTTCGCTTTTCGAGGCATGTATTGCATGCGCTCTTTGAGCAAGGTTACTTTTTCTAGCTGCTGCGCGTGCGCAGTATGGTCCATATGACTTTTTCTTGCTGTTTCGCTTGCGCATTTCGATTTAGAATTACCTTCCAGGACTGCCGGAATCATAACCACACTTGACTATGATTTGATGCTTGAGGCACTGATTGTGAGTAGTGAATGGACAAACTCGAAGTGATAAGTTACCATAAATGACCGATAAATTAGTATCAATTAGCGATAAATTACCGAAAATTTCGGAAATCTTTAGATACCTGAAATTGCTGATAATATCAACTTTCCATACATTTTCGGACATTTTTGAAATTTAGCAATTTTCGATAACTTTCCGAAAATTTTTGGATTTCTTCCAAAAATTACAAACTCACCGAAATTTTCTGGACATTTTTGGTAATTTTACTATTAATGTCCACAAATTACTATAAATTTCCAAAAAATTTGTTTTTATTGTTTCTAAAATCGAAAATGTCCTGAATTTGTTACAAAAAATATCGTGTACAACAGGTGCTGAAAGTAGACAGTTGCAATCTTGTGAAGTTTACAGTACTTGCCATCGGCTTATCTTCGGGTCGTTTCCAAGACGCCTCCCACTCGCCTATGACACGCCTACAATTCCCCTTCGATTCGCCTCTGTCTCGTACAGCAAACTTCACACTTGTGTGGAACTGCCTATTCTCCGCACTTGTAGAACAATATACTATTATGTCAAAAGTCGTATAAATTTTAAATAAATATTTCTTTTTTATTGCACGAGAATAAATGCTGTGCTTAAATTCGAAGTTTATGTACTATGTTGTAAACCTTTATATACAGTAAGGACAAGATTTTGGTAGTCATAGGGTTGTTCCGTGTTTAAGAAATAGCCCCAAATGCAACCCGTAATGCACCCGAGTTTGGAAAAAGATATTTCCGCAAGAGCCATTTTTGAATTCTCGCATTTCATTGGTCGACCGCCATGATGAATTGACATAGGTGCAGCCGGTGCAGTGATACGGTGGACCAAGTTGCAAACGAAATTTGAATTCCCGTATTTGATGTTGTTTATTGTTAAACTAATTCAAAATACCAATAAGAGGATAATTAAATTTCTTAAATGCTGCGGAGGTATGAAATAAGAATTTAAATAACTCATTTAGAGCCGATCTCGTACATTTTCACGATGAAAAGTATCTTGGTTTGTTTGCGAGGTTATGGTCGATGACAGTTTTCACAAAACAAAACAAATAAAGTTACACGTGCTCGTTGTCATAGTCTCGAGCTCTTATTTACTGCGAAAAATATGCAAAAGTGCATAATTCGAGCTAGAAAAGAAGTCGATTTTTAAAGACTCCGAGACATTTTTAATA
>CAKNWT010268918.1:0-10849 GCA_932066315.1 Andricus coriarius
CTTCCACTTTTGGCGGTTGACCCTGGTGCCATTCAGCTTTTGACATGGCGATCACGTCATAGCTTGGGAGCATGAGAACTCGCGCCCTCGATATTCCAGGAGGCTTTGCCATTACCTCCTGGAAGGATGGCTGCTCAGTTTAGGTCCCACCGACTAGTGTCCGTCAGTTCCCCAGAGTAGCCACACCTCACAGTCTAGCTTCTCAGTCAAATCTACAGTCTAATGAGAACCGTAAGCCCCGCTTGGGATGGCAACCGAAACATAAGGCTGACGACGAATAAGCCGGTTCAGGAATCAGATTTTTCTTAAAATGTTCAGCGATTTGAAATGGTTCATTTAAATAAACAATTTTTAATTATAATGTATCTGATACTAGAAACATAAATAAAGCCAAGTTGGGGCCAAGTCGGTCGGCAAGTTAGGATCTGGAAAGGTTAGGCGTTTCATTTGTCGTTTGGTCCTGTCTAAATCCCGGATTGGGTGCCCAGTTTTTCCTATTCTGGGCCCAGCTATCGCCATCACAAAATTTCCACACAGGAGTAGTCGAGTTTTTAACCAAACAAGATAAATTATGAATTAATTATCAATGAAGAATGGTTTTTGATTTTTGATAATATACAGTTGCAAAGCATTCAATTTACAAGATCTTTCTTTCAACGAAGTGGCTAGGTACCGAAAATATTCGTTCTACTGTCACGGGAGTTCGTTAGTGGGAAGCATACCCTGGGAATTTACACATTGAAACAAAAATGACATTCAGCCACAATTTGAGCAAGTACAGGAACATAAGTATTTACTGAGTTCCTTGATCAACCTCTTGTCACCCCGTCCCCTTCCCTTCACATAAACTATGACCACCTCCCGTATTTGACAGATTTTCGCACCCCGGAAGGGAAGTCGAGTGCAACCGAATTTGTATAATGTGAAATATCTTTGGGATTACATCGGAGCTATATTTAGTTTGGACCAATAGTAAATGTTTGTGATTCGTTGCAAAAATTCTGGAATAAAAATACCTGTATTATATTTTACAGTTATGCCTACATCATCTAAACCACTACCAAGCGTAAGTATATAATACTTTTTTGAACTAAGAAAAATTTGCCGTGATTAAGAAAAAAAAATCAAGATCGTTGGCCCTTAAAAACCTTTGAAAGAAGTTTCCAATTTTAACTTAAAAATAAATATTCTTATAGAAAATCAATTTCGCATTTATTCTCTGGATAAAATGCTGTAGCTTTTTCCGCTTTTAAAGTAAATTCGAAAACACCGTTCTTACAAGAAACAAACAAAAGTATTTCTATAAATTTTAGAAATTTATAAAATTGTGGAAATTTATTGGAATTTGTAAAAATCTATGATAATTCAAAACTAGTGATCGCCTCCCCCAGGCTTTATTGTACCCGGAAATGCCACACAAAATAAAAAATATCAGTTTTATGTAGCAAATGTTGATTTATTTGAAGAATAATATTTCTAACTTAATACATTTGGCAACGAAAAGGAGGAATAAGTGATATTAGTTTCTTAATAAAATTATAATTACACGAGACGGATAATTTATATCCGTCTCGTGATAGTAGGGATAGTAGGGAATATTCATATCTCGCTAGTACAGAACTAGATAACCAGAAAAATGGCAATTTTTCTAAGGAACAAAAAACATTCTGTAAAATCGAAATCACGTTTTAAAAATAAATCAAATGTCTGCTGCGAACTGAAGTTTCTTTTAGAATTTATCTACGAAACTGAAGATAACAGTCTCTAAAATCAGGTTTGACATTTATTTTTCAGAAATCGCAAAAAGCAAAAGGGACATGACAAAATATGTGCATCAGGTCCCTTTTCCACTATGCATATTCTAGTTGTGTTTTCGGAATGTTAAACACAATTTTTTTTTGCTTTAAGACATAAACAGCAGTTAATCGTTTCAGAAAAATGAAAGTAATATGCAAAAATAAATTTATTTGCTAAATCCTTTTTTATTTTAAAATGTCTGACTTTGGGCCTGTTCAGCAAAATTTACACAATCAACTCAACCATTTTCATTAGTGACATTTATAGACATTTTTTGTTCTTCATAATAATTAGATACGTTTTTGAAAATTAGATAACAGTTCAGTTCCATTTGAAGTTCCGAGAAATTCGCCTTAGAATTTGGGCGTTAAAATTTCATGGATCTTCAAAATCGATTTTGGATAATGATTAAAAAACGAATTTTTAATTTTTTGAAAAAATAAACGCTATCTCGCGAGATATGTGGTTGCTGAATAAGAATATTAAAATGTTGACAAAAAAAATGATTCTATTCCGAGAAAATGAAAATTGAAGATCGGGATATCATAGTATGAT
This sequence comes from Andricus coriarius, assembly GCA_932066315.1. Classification (NCBI taxonomy): domain Eukaryota; kingdom Metazoa; phylum Arthropoda; class Insecta; order Hymenoptera; family Cynipidae; genus Andricus; species Andricus coriarius. The sequence continues at coordinate 2,353 of CAKNWT010268918.1, forward strand.
ACACATGGTTTTTCTTAAATCCAGCGAAAGAAATTTAATTAAATGATGATAATTTAAACAAATATAAATGATAAAAGGTTGAAAAAATATATTGCTGCGTTAAAATTGTAACTATTTTAAGAATTTTAATGAAAACTGAGTGAAAGTTGCTTGAAAACAGGACAAAAGAAAAGAATTTGTTAAACACTAGCTTGCACCTTGGTTGATGCTAAACTGCCAGGAAAAGGTCCGAGCCTGCTCAACAAAAGAAGCATCATGCTACTACCTGAGTCCCCATTCGATATAATGATAACAGCAGATTCGGTTTCTTGTTTAAAAAATTTGACTCGCCTCGTGAATAGTTTCAAAAAAAATCTTAAATTTGATAACATTTCAAAAAATTTCAAACGAAATGTAGATTTCTGTACATTTTTAAATTGAATCTCGAAGATTTTTGAGGCTCTTGAAAGGCTTGAAGATAATGACATTTTTTTCTTGAGATATTAAGGAAAAATTGGAACTGATTCTTTATTTTGATAAATTAGTTTGAGGGAAATATTTTTAGAGATTTCCAAACCTTTCAAATGACTTTCTAATTGTTTACTTTAAAAAAATGTAATCTTCTGTTTTTGTTTCAGAGATGAGTTCACAATTCGAGAGATATCCTCATGGCAACTCGTTTCGTGGTTTCACTTCTGCTTCTTCCTCTGACAGGGAGCATTCTCCTGACAGGGAGCATTCTCAAGGCATGGAGCATCCTCCTGTCATGTATTCTCCTTATGGCATGGAGAATCCTTCTGCTTCTGCTTCTGCCATGCTGCAACTTCCTGCCGAGCCATCTCTTCATCTCAGGCCCACGTCTCCTCCTGTCAGACCCACGTCTCCTCTTGTCAGGCCCACGTCTCCTCCTGCCAGGCCCACGTCTTCTTCTGTGAAGCTCCCTTATTCTACAGTACTTGGAATTCAAATTCAAGAGCTTCACACAAAACGATTTTTTCCTATCAACAATCCGAGACAAGAGTTTGAAATGAAAGAATATAATTTTCTTCCCAATGCAGGAATTCATTTGAAAAATCCAAATGGTTTTATGGGCCCCAAGGTAATCGGCAAACAAATTGTGTTTTCAGAAGTTAGTACTGGTAACGGCTTTGCATTAGTGGAAAAAACAGCAAGTCATCATACGATTTTACGTCCATTATATATGCCTCCTGGGCCAGCTGGAGTTCGAGCACTAATAAACACAAGAGACAACTCTGTTAGGGCAATGCAGTTGGAGAAAGAAAAAGATATTCCATGTGGACACAAAAAAAGCATCCGAGATAACTTTAAAATTGAGCCTGTGGGTACTAGCTATGTGCCTACAGGAAATTCCGGTTGATCATTTTGATCCGGAAATTGAATAAAAATGGTGAGCAACGCTTTTATGAAGATTACGCATTTTTTATTTGATCCGAAAATTGCGCATTAGAATGATCTGATTCTGAAGATCAGTTCTTTGTAATGAATTTTTATGATTAGCACCTGTAGTGTGTCAGTTTTTATGCCACATCTACATCTACATCGTCTTCAATGAAAAATCAGTAAGTTTCGACCAATACTTCAACGGCATAAATCTAGATAAACAGTTTTAGAAGGAAAAAATTAACTTCCAGATCTGCATATTTGTTTCTTATTAATTGGAAATTAATTTGAAGCCTTGGTTAAAAATTTCCTGATTTAGCTAAAAATTTTATCATAGTATTGCAACTTGATCTATTTTGTTAAAAGTTAATTTTTTTAGTCGAAATTCCAACTGTTTTTATGAAAACACCTTTTATTAAGTTGAAAATTCATAATTTCGTTGTAAGCTATTTTTAAACAGAGCTCCTCGTTTTTAATTTATTGTTTGAAATTTATATGCAAAAATCGAAAATTTCCATGTTACGCCAAAGGACGCGAGGTACGTAAAAGGTCTAAAAGAAGACTTACAGGATTTTTTGCTTGATCCATAAAAATAATAATATAATAATAATATTTCTGGAAAAATATTTCGATTAAATACCACTAAGGTATGTTCGTTTGATCGTTCGATTATACTTGAGCCTCTTTCTCAATTATTACATGCGTAGATATTCAAAGTTTGAATACATTTTTTCTCCCTTTTATTTATGGTTTGTAATTTTTTTTCACTTTAAAATGTGGATAAAAAAATATTAGGAAGAAACAACTATACGGGACTAATATGTATTTAGAAAATAAAAATTAAGAACAAAAAACATATTTCGAAAATATTTCCCTCCCAGAAGAAACAGAAAATTACTTTCCCTTTGGATTGTGGAGCACTTTCGTTGTTATGTCTTCAACAGGGCTGATGTTTGGCCTATTTAAAAAATGTCGAAGGTTTGAGACCTCTAGGACCATCCCGCTGCGCTTTTTGAAAGATTATTGTTCAATCCTCTTCCAAATGTGGCCGACGTCTCTTGGATATATTTTTGGAGCATGAGGGCTATGCGCAACTACCGTCATTCTTGGAAGAAAGGCAATAAGAGAAATAGCTGCTTTTTGCCTGGTTTTGGTGTCTTAATCAGACCGGAAATTTTTATCTCAAAGCCCCTAGTAGACTCGTCTATATCCTCCAGCTTTACGAAGGCTAGGGTTTGCGCTCTCTGTGTAATTGATGTGCTAGCAACATTATCAGCTTCTCTGTAAGTTGAGTTAGGCTCATAGTGTACAGAGGGAACTTTTAAGGTGAGGATTTTCTAAAAACTACCTTCCCTGGATCAACCTTATTACTGATCTCATATCACGTTCAGGCTACCATTACTGCACCTCCTTCATCCTCTTTGGTTAGAAACATAAGAACCACGTTGACGTCCGCTTTGAAAGGGTCAAAATTCAAGTCGTTGCAGTTTTCACGGTGGGCTTGAAGACTGAAAAAGTTTGACTAAAATGGATACAAAATCTGTGAAAGCAAAACGTTTCTATACCCTAGTAGCAACGTCTGGCTTGTATGACTGAGGCCAGAGTCTGACTCAGCATCTGCTACCTCTAGTCGACCAGACTGGCGGGAGAAATGATTAGACCAGACGAAAAACAGAATCTGGTGAATAAAGGAACCAGATTCTGATATTTAGCTTAAACACTAGTAATTAATGTAGAAATTAATTAATGAAATTTAAAATCTAACAATCGAAAAGCTGAACGATTCACAAGTATCCCCAAACATGCAAGCATGCAATAAGCTTATACGACAAGGGGTTATGTTTGTAATGTTTCAGTGTGTATATCATGACCAGTCTGGGCCAGGATCTTCTATACCAGACTCTGGCGCCAGAACAGCACGCCAAAGCAGAACCTGCCGGGCGCCAGGCTGCAAACAGATTCTTCTTTTTCTGGCGCTCAGCTGGCGCCAGTCTGCAGTTATCTTGCTACTAGGGTATCGTTTGGAAATGAAAAATCAGCTGGACTTAAAATCCTAGCTGCTCCCTTTCGGGAGTTCTGCAACTTTTTAGATTTTCACATGACAACCTGTGCTACAAATCTTACGTACCAATACCCGAATCCATTATTGTTTTCTATGAAACGTAAACTTTCTTATACGTGAATAAAAATTACGTGAATTTGTAGTGTTTCGGAACGTTCATCGATACTTTCCAGAGCTTTATCTAATTCATTGATGTAAGCATCAGGTAAAATTCCAAGTTTTCCAGAGGTGAAAAGAGGAACTAATCCTCTCCAAAGCCTGAACCTGAGGGAGACGCATCCGAGAAGATTTATATTTCAAGACGTTTTTCCTCATTTTCCTAGACGCGGATGGCAAAATGTTCATATACCAGATGAAATCTTCCTTTAAGACTTTCCCGAGATGCATCGGTTCGTCGAAATCGTTGTCATTTATGACCAACGCTTCGTTCTTTGCATATTCAAATCTTTTGAGGTGTACCGGACCAGATTCAGCCTCCTGCAACCGTAACCAATGCGCAATTGTCGCAGGTGTCACCAACGCACAGAATAGATCATCTAGGTAAATACAGGATGACGATCCTTTTGTTCTTCAGACGTTTATGACTGGCTTCGTGATTTTTGTGTTAACGAATGGACTTATGAACAGACCGAAAGGTCCGAAAGGTGAACAGGAACTAATAGGTATGCTTCCTGTAAATCGAGATGGGCCGTAAAGGCCCCCTGTGCTGCCAGTTTGGTAGCAGTTCTGATATCCTCCAACTTAAAGTGTGGCGGTTCAACATGTTTGTTGAACGCCTTAAAGTTGCGATTGAACATTTTTGTTCCATGTTTCTTTGGTCTCAGAAAGTATGAAGACAAAAATTGGTAAGGAGAAGTGGCTCATTTTGTAATGGCTCCCTTCTCGATTAGCTTTTCAATTGCCTTTTTGAGATCTTCAACCTCCATGAGTGTGCGCTGCTGCTCGATAGGTACCCGGTTTCGTAGTCACAGTATTATAACCCATGATACATACTATTGATTACATAGGTATGTTTGGTAATATTTCGCCATTCCGCTTCGAAAAACCTTAGTCTCTCTAAATTTCCGCTTACCTCTGGGCCTTGGGTCGATAGTACGGGCGACGATGAGTTGCAGTTTTCATCTGGTTGTGCTTTGTATTCGCTGGGCTCTTCGAAATGCTGTTATTTGATTTCGCCGGGCCTCTGGTGTTGTAGTCCGCCTTCAAAGGTTGAGGTTGACGCCTCGGCGGGCCTTTGAAGTTTAAAGGCTTTGTTTTTTGACATCTTTTGACTTGGGTTTGACCGTTAATTCTTTGCTGGTTTCGCGAATTATTTTGCTTTCCTTCAACGATCTACAATATCAGGACGTAAAATAGCCTGTTTGCTCCTAAAAATAGTCCCACAGCTTCTTCAGTTTTTTCGCCGGTGAAAAAATGTTTGTGTGTAGAAGACATATTGGAAAGAGTTTTTTCGGCTGTCAAAAGCTGTAAAAAACAATCATCAGCGACTCGTGAATAAGGTCGTTGATTGTTACAAGTCGGCATGGATTCATCGACTATCAAAAGTCGGGATAAGTTCTTTAAGCTATGAAAAGTCGGCATAGATTTATCGAATATTAAGAATCGAAATAAGTTCATCGACTATTTCATTTTCGATTGATTTTAAAAGTTTTTCAAAAGCTATAACTCTGATAATTTTGTTTTTATCGGAAAAAGTCATGAGGATAAATTGTTTCGCTTCCTGAATACTACGATTAGCCGCTCATACAATTATTGAATCTTGAAAAAAACTGTCTTAAAATTTTTGAAAATGCTTTAACTTTTTGAATTTACATCCAAAATGGCTGGTTGACGAACTCGTTCTTTCTTATAGGACCTGAAAAAGGTGTGCCGAACCTCGATTTGATCTGTTCTTTTTTTCGAGAGTTATCGACGGGCGGACGGACGGACAGACAGACAGACGCCATTGTCAAAACTTGATTTTCTGCTTCAGGGGGTCTCAAAACGTGGATATCCATTGAGAAACTGAGGTGTGAAATTTATGACAATTCTAACACTTTCTGAATCATAATCATAATCATAATCATAATCATAAAAAAAAATGGGATAGTTCAGTTTTTAGAAGAAAAAAAATTAATATTCAACCAAAAAATGAAATCTTCCACAAATCGGTTGAAATTTTAATCGAAACAGATGAATTTGCCACCAAACAGTTGAACTTTCAACCAAAAAGATGAATTTTCAAATAAGAAGATTAAATTTCTACCAAAAAAGAAGATTTTTCAAAGAAATAATTGAATTGTCATCTAAATTAATTTTCAATCAAAGAACAATATCATAAAAAGAATTTCAAATAAGATAAAAGTCATTTAAAATCAGACAGGTTCTACACTTCAATTTTAAGAATCTCACAGCGATGAAAATTTTGTTTTTTATGGTAAATTAGCAAGACGTATTTTACCAAAAAAGACGAATATTCAAATAAGAGAAAATTAAATTTTAATTAAAAGTATAAATTTTCATTCTAAAATTGTATAGTTAGATTGTCATTTAAAGAAATTAATTTTCAAAAAAAAATCAACAAAATAGTTGAATCCATAATCAAAATGATGAATTTTCAACCAAGAAGATTATTTTTCCACACAAAATCAGGAATTTTTAAAAAAATCCATAAAGTGTCTAACAAATAGGTGAATTTTCACTTTAAAAAGATCAATTTACAATTGAAAATATTAATTTTTTACTGAAAATGGCAAGTAAATGGAATCCATCTAAATGTTTCTTGTTTGAAAATTCATTTAATTGGGAAGAAATTCGATTTTTTGGCTGAACATCAACAATATAAAAATCTATCCTTTTTGGTTGAAAATTCAAATATTTTTTTGATAATTCGCATTTTTGGGTTTAAAATTCAACTATTTTGGTAGCGAATTCCAATATTGGTTGAAAATTTATATGTTTTCTAGAAAATTCAACAATTTAGTTAAAAATAAATTTTTTTTTAGATTTTTTTCAATCATTTGGTTGAAAATCTGTATTTTTTCAAATCGATTTTTTTTATATTTGAAATAAACATTATTTTTGGTTGAAATCTCAATCATTAAAATTTCCGTTGAAAATTAATTCTTTTGTTGAAAAATTTTACTATTCCATTTTTTGTCAAAAATTCCTTTTTTAAGTTGAAAATTCCACTACTTGGTTGAATATTCAACTAATTTATTAGAAATAGATATTTTCCGGTTGATGATTCGTCATTTTAGTTGAAAATTAAATTATTTTGTTGAAAATTCCATCTTTCTTTGGTTGAAAATCAATCTTTTTCGTTGAAAATTCAAATAATTGGTTTAAAGTTGAACTACTTTTTTCAATAAAATAACATTTCTTTTACTAAAAATTAATTTTTTATAGTTAACTAGAAAAATGTTGGTTCTTTTGTAAAATCTACTTGATTAAAAGTTAAACTACGTTGTTAAAAATTAATATATTTTATTGAAAATGTAACTATTTGGTTAAAAATTCTTTTATTTTTAATTGTTTTAAATAAACTTTTTAATCTTAAAATTGAAAAGACAAATTTTCAACAAAAAGATTAATCTTCAACCAGAAACAGTTGCATTTCCAAAAAAAAAGATGAATTCTCAAAGAAAATGTAGTAGTTATTATTTCAACCAATGAAGATGCTATCAAAAGAGATGAATTTTAAAAACAAAAAAGAGAATTTTCAATCATAAAAATTAATTTTCTAGAAAAAAAAATCAATCATTTAATTTATGTTCTGAAATTTGTGAAGAAAAATTAATATTTACATTTAAAAAATAATTTCATTAATTCCAATGCAGTTTTAAGTGTAATAAATATTTATTTCGTTTAAATATATTTTACATTTAATATAACAAAATATGTATTTTTTTTATCAATTTTAATGTGAAAAGTCTACTATTATATTTTTGGTTCAGAATTCTTTTCTTTTGGTCACAACTTCTATTATTTGTATGATAATTTGATTATTTTCTTGAAGACTAAACAATTTTCTCAAACTCTTTTTTTTTGTGGAATCATGAACTGTTTCGTTAAATATTCATATTATTTGATGCAAATTTTTTCATTTTCATTTGAAATGTCATCTTTTATTGTTGAAAAGTTATAATTGTACTTTTAATTCAAATTTTTTGTTGAAAGTTTATTTATTTTATTTTAATAATCTACTATTATATTTTTCATTCATAATTCACCTCCTTTGATTTACAAAATTGAATCGAAAAAATATATATAATTTTTGCTAGATTTAAAATAAAATTATTTTTGAAAAGATTTAAAAAATAATTTCAAAACTTGAAGCAATTTCAAGAAAATTAAGAACAAGTGAAGACTTTTGAAAAGTTAAAAAAAGGGAAAAATAACAAAATCTTCTTAAAATTCCTGGGAAGATTTAAATAATATTTTACTTCGTAAATTAATTTTAAGAGAACATTTAAAAGCAAAATTTTTCAATTTTCAAGATTATAAAATATTAGAAAAAATTCGTGCTAGTTATGGAAATTTTAAGAAGTTTTGTAAAGATTTCATAAAATTTAAAACAAAATCGATTTTTGAAGATTTCGAAGAAAACATTTTCTAAAGGTTCATGGCAAATTAAAAATGTTTTTGTTTTATTTTAAACAATTATTTTCATAGAATATTCTAAAAGATATTCCAAATTATGTTCAAGAACCTGAAAGAGGGTAAAGAAGTTTTAAAAGGGTTCAAAAATAATTAATAAAACATTTAAAAGAATAAATAATGATTTCAAACAATTTTAAACGAAATGCAGATTATGAAAATTTCGAAAAAAGTATGGTTTTAAGAATTTTGAAAGGTTTCATTAGAATAAGCAAGTTATTTTAACGTTCATGGGAAAATTTAAACGATATTTAATTTTGAAAAATTAATTTTATGTTAAAATTGAAAAAAATTGAAAATACTTCGAAAGATTTCGAAAGTTGTCGAACAAGAATTTCGAAGATTTGAAAGAAATTTTTTCATTTTTAGCAGCATTTCTAAAAACATGTTAACTTGAAACAATTTCAACAAATCGAA
>CAKNWT010268920.1:0-12400 GCA_932066315.1 Andricus coriarius
AATAAGTAGTCGCGGACAATTGTCCAGGGATGGTCCCGAAGGAATAAGCCCTAAGCGAAGGCGTAACAACCGTGCCGAAAGCTGAATGGCACCTGGGCGAGGTGTCTTAAACAGTGTCTTTAGGTTACCGGGCGACCTTTTAGAGTATGCAGCCTTATCCTTGCATGCGGGGCTCTACAAGGACGGACAAACCCTTTCCCTAGCTGCTCGTGAGAATAACAATAACACCATCAAACCACCAAAAAGTTGTGGATGCGGTTCGAAATGTTCGAAAGAGCAGAGCACCTGACAATCGGTCGGCAAACAGTACCGATCACCCTAGAGTTCGGGGTGTTGAAAATAATTTAGATGGAAACACGACGACGAACCGGCGAAACGCCCACATTGAGTGGACGAATCAACTCAGGGGTGACTTGCTAGACTGCTACGATGCCAGCATTGTCCCTGTTCACCGAGGCTTTATGGCGCGTATGCATACTCTGTGGTGCCAAAAACACCCAGAGCTTCAGCACGTTTCGATTCAATCGTTGCGAAATCAACGTGCCTACCTCTGGAAAAATGGATATGTACGCGGAGCGCTTCCCCAACCGCTGCTTGATCAAGCTGCAGCCGAAGATGAAGAAGAGACATTAAGACCAACCGCGGAAAGCAGGCACTTTCTGAGAGATGATAGCTTGGAAGAGACCGACCTTTGTACCATCAACTGTTCAGTTTGTGGTGCTGCGAGAGCATTGGCTAATACAAATCGAAGGCTAAAAGCGAGATGGATCAAAAGACCAAAAGACGCTTGTATCAACTGAACACGAAGATTGGATGTGCAAGACAGAATGCGTCACGTATTCAGGGTGTGATTGAATACATAACATCTGGTAGGCCATTTACGGAAAGGGTTCGAATGTTCGCTCAAGAACTAAGGATCTTCAATCATACACTGAACAAGTCAAAGCTGCTGACAATCAAACAGCACATTCTTGACAAAATACGGGTGTTATCTGATGCAAGGAAGAGAATGAAGAAGACGGAGAGATGGATCAGGGAGAATCAACAGTTTCTCGCTGACCCATCTCGACTCTTCAGTAATCACCCTGTTTCTGTCAAAAATCCACCCAAGCCCAATGAGGTAGAGACTTTTTGGAGAGAGGTATACAATATCCCAAAAACACTAGAGCTGAAAGAAGATACTGATAATATCATCCGCTTCAAGGAGTTCTGCGTCAACCTCATAACATCTGTGGAGGAATGTCCATCAATCACTGCTGAAGAGGTGAATAAAAAACTTAGAGGCACGAAGAACTTTTTTGTTGCAGGACCAGATGGTATCAAGAACTTCTGGTGGAAGAAGTTTACTTCTACACACCATCATTTGGCCCGCATATTCACATCATATTTAAAGCCGGAAATACCCAGGCCAATAACTTGTTTGAACACACTGTATAATATCTTTACAGCTCTCCTAAACAACAGGATTTTCCGAAGAATTGAGCCTGTGTGGCGAGAGATGTACGAACAGCGTGGCTCAAAAAAAGGTGTAGCAGGATGTCGAGAGAACCTGCTAATTGACAGGAGCGTCTCGAAAGACGCTGCAGCCCATCAGCGCGTCCTGTCAATGGCCTCGATTGACTACCGGAAAGCTTTCGATTCAACCTCTCATAGACTTATCATATGTCTGTTGGAAAGCTTGAAGGTGCATCCACACATAGTGAGATGCATAGAGAGATTGATGCCCATTTGGAAAACTAGATTTACTATCTCATCTGGAAATTATCGTGTGACAACGAACAACGTCACCTTCCAGAGGGGCGTCTTTCAAAGCGATACCATGAGCCCTTTGATTGTTTGCATCACACTTCTGCCTCTATCTCTCGCACTACGAAATTCTTCGGGATACCTCAGTCGCTAAACTAACCATCGCGAGCATAAGGGCACTCATGTATTTTATATGGATGATCTGATGCTCTATGCCGCTGGTAAAAGCAAACTTCAAACTACTATAAATATAGTCAAGAAGTACACAGGAGAGATTGGGATAGACTTTGGATTGGATAAATGTGCCAAAATTCATCTGAAGAAAGGAAAGATTGTTGGCGTTTTCAAGGACACTGAGCTTGTGGATATAAGCGTTATTAGACATCGTAACACTGGAGAGACCTATACATACCTGGGCGTGCCTCAAAGCCGCATTCAGGACGTAACATCAGTAAAGGAGTCTCTCCGAAGCAGATACAAGCATCTTCTTCGGCGGATTTGTTCTTAAAATCTATCGGCGTTAAACAAGGTATCTGCGACTAACATGCTTGCCGTCCCCGTTCTACTCTACTCGTTTGGGGTGGTTCACTCGCGACGAAGAACAAGCTTACGGTCCTTGATATCACCAGACATAAGATCATGCATATATGCGTAAAAGCTTGCATATAAATTCGTCTGTTCCGCGATTATACATCTGACGCCGTCAAGGCGGACGCGGACTCCTGAATCTCCAATGTCTTCATGACCGAATTGTTCTAAGTACAGCTTACATCGTTGCAAATGGAAAAAATCCTCTCTTAAAAATGGTCAGGAATCAAGAGATGATTGGCAAAGGAGCGTTCCTTCACAAAGCCGCGGAGCAGGAGGCTGAGACACTTGCCCTGAGTTTCAACATCAGAAGTGAAGAAAGCAGAAGTTGAAACATCCCACCAAGAGTTACTCGACAAGAAAATGCACCGAAATTTTCACAGTAATGCAGAAAAACAGTCCTTGTCGAAAGAGAAAATTTTTGCTTTTCTCAGATCATCAGGACTTAATTCATGTACAGAAGCTTTCATTTTAGCATGCCAGGACGGTGTCATTTCCACCTTAGTATACCGTAACCACATTATATGTCAAGAAGTTCCCAGTGATAGGTTCAGAGCGTGCCATGCACACGCAGAGTACCTAGAACACATGCTATCTGGGTGTTCCATCCATGCGGGAACAACGTATATCTACAGACATAATGCGGCCCTAAGAGTGCTTTATTACCAACTTTGTCGCTCTTACGGTGTTGGCCGCGACCCTGCCCTGCCGAAACCTCCAAGGGAGATAGAGTCGGTCGTTCAAAACGATAAGCGCAAAATTTTCTGGATCTATGATTTTCGGAGAGCAGTCTCCGTTGCACACTCGAGGTCTGACATTGTTCTCCAAGATTTCGAGAAACGAACTATATTCGCGATCGGATTCTCGGCTCCGGCCGACTACATCACTGCCAAGGAGAAGGAAAAGGAGGAGAGGTATTAAGACGTTAAAAGGGAGTTGCAACGACTGTACCCAAAATATTCGTTTAAAGTAATTGTCCTTGTGATCGGTGCTCTCGGGGGTGCCAAACTATCACTGGATCGTAACCCTAAAGCCATTCCTGCGTGCCAAGAATATGCCAAGGCACTTGCAAGATGGATGCAGAAAGCTGTCACCCTTGGGTCGCTTCGTGTCCTCAAGACACACGAGGGTTTCGCCGGCCTGTCGTCGTAATTTCATCATGCCACCCATCTTACGATCGTGAGACGTGGTCATAAGTGTGACTTACCGCGGTTCTACTGGGAGCCAGTGTCATTTTTAGATGGCAGTTGCAGATGGCAGAGGTTGGTTTAGCGAGAGGAGAACAGTGCACTACGTTGGACTCACCCGCTCACGTACGCACGACTGTTTAGTGTTTATACCGCGCTCCTTATTGGTCCAGCTTAAATATTTTATAACTCAAAAACTAAAACTTCAAATGATTTTTGGAGAAGGGATGCTAGATTGATTTTTTTAATTTTTATACAGCCATATAAGTAGAGCGTATATTTTCTTTAAATTAGACTACACGCTTTCCTGATCTATGTACCCATATATTAAACGTTAAACTAAAAAAATAATCTTTCAGCACTTTTCTTGAAATAGGAAATGACGTCAGAAACGACGTACCTAAGGACGTACCAAAGTATGCTACTTTGTATCCCAATTTGGCAAGTCGTTTTGTACGTCCTTGTATACGTAATTTTGTACGTCCATTTTTTCAAGTGGGCATTATGAGATAAAGTGGCCAGATTTTGTTGTGCATAAAATAGTTTCGATATTATAAGTAACGGATACTTAGTACTTTGGCACAAGTATGATTAAATGTTTACAAACGGAAGAAAACGACAAGGTTTAAGTTTATGTTTTACTTTAAAACTCTTATCTAACATGAAATGGGGAAAGTTTTCCATTTGTTCAGAACGTGAAAGTAGAATTCAGCTGAACCAAGATTAAATAAAAAGTGAATTCGAATGCAATTTCTGTATTGATTATTGCTTAGCATACCACATAGATGAAAATTAAAATAATCCGGGATGTTAAAATTTATATTTACTAAAAATCTTGTTATTTAGGAGTATTATAATTCAAAATTATTGAAGTTTTTAAACATTTTTAAAAAACTGGAGTATAAAATTTTGGTAACCGTTTAAAAATTAAAAATTAAAATAAAAAATTAAATAAAATAGAATTGTATAAAAATTTCTATATGAGAAATTGAAAATCTCAATTTGTAATAATAGTATATTATGCTACAAGTGCGGAAAGTAGGCTCTAATAATAAAATAGGCGAATTTCATCGATGACAAGTACTCTAAACTCTACAATAGGTACAACTGCCTACTTTTAACACCTGTTGCATGCTAAATTACCGGCAATTTCAGGAACCCAAAAATTGCCGAAATTCTCGGAAACCTTCGGTACTTCATGATAATTGATCGGTATTTTATGGCAATTTCATAATGAAGTGAGATTATGATCCCGCTAGTCCTGGAAAGTAGTTCTGAATCGAAATGCGCAAGCGCAACACCTAGAAAAAGTAATCTGACTCAAACTGCGCACGCGCAGTAGCTAGAAATAGTACCACGGTCTTGGAATTGGTCACTTCCCGCACACTGTACATGCCTCGAAAAGCGAACATTTCGGGCATGCGTTACAAAAAAATGATTATCAACAAAAAATGAAAAGTGGAAAGTAGAGAGGAGAAGATATGAATCTAATTGTTATAAATCTCAGAAAACTAAAATAATTTTTAAAACCTTTATAAACTATGATAATATTTTTTTAACATGTAGAAAGTTTCTTGCACAAAGAATTAAAAAAAAAAAGATTGAGAATACATCAGCAATTGAAATCTTAAATTCGTCCAGGTTCTTTACATTTTGACGATTTGAAGAGCTCATTTCTTCAAATCCAAAATCGAATATATATCCACGACATCCAAAATTTTCGAAACATTGTCAATCTCTAACTTTTTTACATATACTCTCGGACCCCGATTTAGTAACCTCTGGTTTAGTAATTCCTAAAATTGCTGGCCCACGCAGTTTCTCAGCGCACAGGGCGAGATACGGTTGCAACTCTCGTCTCGGAAGGGTCACAGTGCGCGAGTACTCAGTCAAGTATATTGCGCAATATTATGCATTCCAATTGGAAACGATTCAGGCGTCCCTGAATGTTTACGTTTCGATGCCCCCGATTTAGTAACAAGGCGGTTTGCAGACAACTCCCAAAACTGTTACTAAATCGGGGTACGAGTGTGAGTGACGCAGATTTCCTTCAGCCTTTTGAGGACGTATTTCTCCGCAGCAGCAAAAAGTTCTGGGGCCGATTCCTTCAAATTCATATTATCGATTTTAGCATTTTTTCAACCGTTTTTGGTTTTACATCTTTAATCGCCAAAGAGGAGTTGAGTCTTTCACTCATTTCGTGTGAAAACATCGCTTCAAAAACTTTACTTCGCGCTGCAAAAATAGCTTTATGTGCCACAAATTCGCTATCCTTAACGAAAATGGAAACATTCTGCAACGTTTCGTCATCGGCTATAATTTTAATATATTAACACGTATCGTGTCTTAACTAATAATTATATGTGAATATCTTAATAATTCAACATCTTTTAGTATTTTAATTAATGATTATCTACTGTAGGGTGGTCTCCCCTATATGAAAATATAAAACTAAAAGATCAAGGATAATGTAACATCTGTAAATTTCAAATATTTAAAAAATGATGTAAATATGACTTGATAATTTTTCATTTTAAATTTGTAGTTTGGGATACGTGCGTAACAAGACATTTGGCGTACTTTTTTATTCATAATGTTTAAACGAATTCGACCAAAAATTTGAAACCTTATTAAATTTTGCTTTGATATAATTATAATACTTTGCTGAGATAATATTAGAATCAAGTTATTTTTCAAAGAAAAAGTGGAAAATGACTGGGACTTAAAGTAGTAGTTACAAAATACATGTACCAAAAAATATGTATCTTATCAAATTAATCTTTTTAGGAACGTTTTTCTTATGATACTTTATTATTATCATTATCAATGTCCTCAGACTTACAATTAAAATATTTCCTTAATGTGAATTAAATAAGTTGGTTCTAGTCACGGCACTCATAGTTGGTGACAATAATTTTGGGATATCTCAAAAAAGATTCATTCGACCCTGGCCTCTGTTTCTCACAAGAGCTGAATCAAACTCCTCTAGTTAGTATGTAAGAAAGTTCCAAATTTCATCTCTCAGCGTGAAGCGTGCGTCCGCGTAGTTTCGGCGAAGGCATCTTACATGTGTAATCTTACGTCAGCGTTATTTATGTGTGTATTGTATGTGTATAAGTAGTTGTAGGTGTCGTGAGTGTATTTGCGACGAAATTGTATTCTGGTTGGCTGTGACTGACTAGCGCGTATTTAAGTGTATGCTGTTGTTTGTGTATACGTTTTTTTCTTGATTCACAGAAGCTTACGGTTTACCAAACTGTCAGTTAAAGTTTCTTGAGCGTCAGTGATTCCTCCATGCCTTTTCTGTAAGCCCACTTAGATTTTCTACCGAGCCCTCGACCGCATTTTACCAAACTGTTCAGTAATCTTTATCTAATGTTTGATATATTTTACAATTATGAGCATTAAAATGTTAACTACCAAGTATGAACAGTATTCATTATAGTACAGTTCGAAAGATATTCGTATCAATTTGTCACACTTTCATGTTTTTGAATCAAGTATTACCGATTTCGTTTTATCGATCTAGAAATGAAACTTGATCAAAGTGTCCATATGTCCCAAGCTTACCCAACTGAGTTTGGTAAAATTTCTCGAATTATTTTTCTCCGTGCAGACATGATGCACCTGTAAACATAAATACTGACTTACTTGCCTAATTGTTTATAAGTTATTTAAAATAGTAAAATAATTGAAGTTATATTACGTTTGTTGCACTTGCATTCAACAACTTTCTAATCATAATTCCAAATTGTTCACATGTTGAAGTTCGCACTTTCAAATCCAGCCTTGAATATATTCAGTTTGAAATAGTTTACCTTTATGGGTTGTTGACAAAAAGTTGTAAACTTTGGACTATGACTTTTTTTAAATCGCACTTTGAAAAGCCAACTTGAATAATTTTTCATTATTTCAGATACAAAATAGAAGAAAAATACTAATATCAGAGATCAAGAATCATATTTGTAGTGTATATAAATTTTGAATGAAAATCATTTTTATTAGCGGTTTCCTTTTTTTTTCTTTCGGTTTTCTTTTTCAGTTAGTTTATTGATTATTTATTCTCGTTCGGTGTCTATTTTACAACTGACCTGCAGGAGACTAGCTGCCGCAAAGCTTATTATTTACGTTAATTATAAGTATTTTGCAATTTCATGCTATATAAAGTCAAATGTGGTGCTTTGACCAATGAGTTTTGGGCACTTCGAGTACTGAACAACGCAGCTTGGGCAAAGCCCGAAACGGTAGTGGACACTTCGCGTTTTGACCGGGCAATACGCGAAATGCTCAGCCGTCGCGTATTGCCCGTAACATATACACACACAAGTGAGTACAATGTCACCAAATTGCTATCCATCTTTCCTTATCCATATTGCACAGCGTACACCTTTTTATGTATTTTTTCATTTATTTACTTGATAAATTATCGTTTATCTAACAGGCCGGTTTTTATTATACATAACGCTATTATTCTGGCAATTGTTATCCATGTAAAGCCCTTTTTGACTTTTTGTGGATCTTTTTTACACATTAGAGGAAAGTGGGGTATGGTGTTAGTGCGGGGCACGGTGACTCTTGCAAATAATGCTCGTGTTTTTATATTTTCATATTAGTTTTTTCACATAAAATAGCTGTCGTGAGTACTTAAGAAAGATATTTTAAGTAAAAAACTAACATGAAAATGAAGAAACATGAGCATTAGTTACAAGAGTCACCGTGCCCCGTACTGACACCATACCCCACTTTCCCCTACCTCCTCCTTCTAAGAAGCCAGCCGTAATACTTGAACAGTCTCTAATCGAAATAATTCTAAAATAATATTGACAAAAATGTTTCATCATGTAAAATATTACCAACATTGTTGTTGGCACCCCAGCTGAAAATTCCTGTACAGGAACCTCGGAGGATCCTGCACATGTTCCTGCACAGGAAACTGCACACTACCCTGTACAGGTAATCTTGACGGTTCCTGTGCAGGAATTTGGCGAAGGAAACTGTACATTATCCTGCAAAGGAGCCTGTACCGACAAGGGAACCTTTGAATGATCCTGTACAACTTCCTGTACAGGTTGTGCACACACAAAATAGTTATTTGTGATACAAGTGCGCAAAATAGGTGATTGTGTGCGAGTGTGAATTTTGCAGCATAAGCCGCAGGCGAATGATGCAATCACGCGAGTTAGCAATCATCTATGCGCACGTGTATCACACGCTATTTTTTGCAACGTCCGTCCGAAAAACTTGTTTTGAGAGTAGTTAAGGAAAAATACTAATCTTGAAAGAAAAGATTTTTAAATTTCGTAAACTATTTTTTTGAAAACAAAAGTTTGAAAAAAAAATGTTTGAAAAAAAATTTCTGAATAATTTTTTTTTTGGAAATGAGATACTTGAAACAAAAAATTTGTAAAAAAAAATGTTGAAAAAAAATTAGTGAGAAAAAATTGTAGAACAAAATTTTATGAAAAAAAAATGTTGAAAAAAAATTTGTTGCAAAAAAATCTTCGAAAAAAAATTATGTAAAAAAAATCTTATGAAAAAAAAACTTTTTGGGACTTATGTCCTTTTTCTGTGCCAAATTTTGGCACTTATGCCGTTTTGTACGACGGACGAAAACGGCTAAGAAACCTTAAAAACAAAACTTCAATCATTAAAAGGTTTGTTCAAGTTAAATCACAATTTCTTTCAAGAAGATACCAACACCAGTGTTTAAAGTTACCTGTGCCCGTGCCTAAAGTACCTCATTTCGAAAGTGCGCATGCGCAGCTTTTTCACCAGTGCCTAAAGTAAGCCATCTTCAAACTGCGCATGCGCGAAAATTGTTTCGCGCACATTCTGCTCAAATAAGGTCCTTTAGACACCATTTAGAAGCATGAAAAGGTCAACTTTTGAGGTGGGTGTTGCAAAAATAAAAGTTTAAAAACAGCATAGGGTGCGAATCTGCCGTTCTGAAAACTTCTGGTGCAGCTCAAATTAAATAGCGAACTTTGTATTTTAAGGTCATTATATTAAGAAAATTATTTCAGTCGCCCATCTTCAGCGGTAATAGGGGGTTGCTGTGTACACGCTGCCATGATTGAGCAAATCTGACACCAGATTCAGAGACCCCAAAAACATATAGGTATTTGTGGTCTAGTCTAGTTTACCGCACATGACACTTATTTTATTGTGTGCTTGTGTAATTAAATAAGGTAATAGACATGATTACCTAGAGCGTAGCTTATAGTTATTCTGTAATTTATATTTATAAATAAGTTGCAAACATTTATTGATTATAAAAGACTGCCAATGTTTTCAAATTCTAAAGTCACTATACGTCTTTATTATTTTTAGGTTCATTCATCAATAAGGTAATTTTTTTTAATTCTTCATTCTTCTCTATTCCTATTGTTTATGGATAATTGAAAAAAATGAAAGCGAAACAAAATACAAACAATGAAAAAAGTTTATTGACAAGTTACAATTTCTTCGGCATTTTGATGAACACATCAACATCACAGTTTCGCATTAAATAATAATAATAATAATAATAATACTATTTCACAAGGCATACTCTTTATTTTCATTATAGGTGTACTTTCTTTACAAACTTTAATTATACTCCTGTTCAGTTTTTATATTTTGGAATATTTTTTCCTCATACACTCATGCTTCTGTAACAAATAATAATCTTTTATAAATAACAATATAACACAAAAAATATTCCTGACTAAATATTGATTTTACTATCGAAATAACCGTTGAACATTACCTTTAAAATATAATCACATATCCATTATGTTAACCATGGAAGTATCAGCAAGCATTTTAACGTTCATCCAAAAATAAAAAAGATTCGTATCCTTTTCATCTCCCGTCCATAGTGGATTACGTTCATTCTCTTTGAATAAAGTCAATTTATCATCTGGCAAATGCATTTCAAATAAACGCAGAAACCTCTCACGTTCATCTGCACACTCATCCGCAGTAGATTTACTACCCAAGAGTCTGAGTTCTTTATAAGCTGCAGAATCTTTAATCAAAGAATAATTTATCGCCTCTGGAGAAAAAGGACACAGTCCACAACCCATGAAACCATTACTAAGACTTTCACTATCATATACGAAATCCACTGCCTGTTTTAATGCAAAAGCAAAGTCCTCTTTCCTAAATTTCCTTCCAAAATTATCTACGTTCCACTGATCAATGATTTCCTTCCAAACCGATTTCATTGGTCGGAAAAATGCCACGTCCAAAGGCTGAATAATGTGTGTGGCATTCGGATGAAGAGGAATTACTTCTATTCCTTTCTCTGCACAAAAGTTACTCAAAGACATTGTCATATTCGAAGAATGTTTGTCGAGGAACAGAACTATTGGAAATTCAATCTTATTTTCTAGAAGCCACGGGTAAACGTCTTCAGTAATGTAATCATAAAATGTCCTGCCATTCATCCATCCATTTTCCGAATTTCCATGAGCCCAGTCATCGGGAATACTGGTAGTTATACTGTAAGGAGTTCTTTGGTATCGAAACATAACCATGGGAGGTGCTAAATTTCCTGCAGCATTGACAGTGAACATGCTTGTTAGACATTCTTTATCATTGCTTTTGGCTAAATTATGAACTGTTTTCGAGCCTCTTTGAATAATGATTTTGTCACCCTCAGGACTTAAAAAGAAGGCAGCTTCATCACAGGTGAATATTCTAGATGGGTGGATATCCAAGAGCTCTTTTTCGTCTAGAAGCTTTTTCACCTCAAGGAACCAGTTTTTTATTCTCTCTTCAGACAAGGGTGTTCTTCTTTCTGCAGAGTTTTCTTCAATTTTTTGTGAAAGTTTTGGGTGACGGCGAATGTATTTTTCATACCAGTGACGACCAGGTCGGCCATCAGAAAATGGCGTTTTCCTCTTGACGACTTTGTTTACTAATATCTGTACACTATCTAAAAGTTGTTGTTTGGTTACAGTAAATCCTTTTGCACTGACATTTGTGAACCAATGTACGAGCTGAGATTCTTCTTTTTCTGTTAATACTAGAGCTGGACCCTTTTTGGCTGAAATCGGAGATTTTCCTGTGTGTTTGTACAAAAGAGTCGTTCTGGGAATTTGGAACATTTTGCTAGCATTTCGGATGGACATGCCTTTTTTTATTTCTGCTAAGGCATTTTCTACGTCAGCTTCGGTGTATGTCGCAACTCTCGTTACGTGCTTCCTTGCGGTTT
The DNA here is from genome assembly GCA_932066315.1 of Andricus coriarius. NCBI lineage: Eukaryota > Metazoa > Arthropoda > Insecta > Hymenoptera > Cynipidae > Andricus > Andricus coriarius. The sequence continues at coordinate 11,722 of CAKNWT010268920.1, forward strand.
TAGACATCTTTCTGAAACATGGAATGTAAAAACTTGAATAATTTAAATACTTTTTATTGACATGAGAAACCAATGTGCAACATTGTCTTAAGTCAGGCCTGCCCAGAGAGGGGAAATTTCGTCGAAATTGCTCATTTTCCAGATAGGATTTTTCCACTTCCACTGGCCTTTACCCATTCAACTTTACGAGAGCGACCACCACCCCAAGCCTCTGGAGCTGAGCAGAGAGAAATGGTGGTGGAACTCAAACATGTGGTATTTGAGTCGATTTCCCCTTTCAGAGCAGGCCTGTCCTAAATGATGATAGAACAAGTTGATAACTACGTATATCTTGGTGGCATATGTAGTATACAGGGTGTTTTTTTTAACTTGAGACAACGAAATATCTCAAAAAATACGCATCCTACGGAAAAAATGTCTGGAATAAAAACTTTTTATTTTCGAGGGGGAAAAAAGATTTGTTAAAATTTACCCCACCCCCACCCCCACAGGAGGCAGGGGTGGGGGTAACTTTGTAATTTCAAATTTTTTAATTTCAAATTTCAAATCGCGAATCGAAACAAATTTTCCGAATAAAACTTACGTATTTCGTAAAGGAGAATCTGAATCTGTGATAAAAAATTGGGGTTGCCATTTGAAATTACAAAGTTACCCCCACCCCTGCCTCCTGTGGGGGTGG
>CAKNWT010268920.1:12500-29193 GCA_932066315.1 Andricus coriarius
GCAAAACACTGATCGACAAAGTGAGTAATGAGATAATCCTGAAGGAATGTGGTGTAGAAGAGACACTAGTTGACATAGGTGAAATAAATTCGTTAAGATGGTTTTGGCCCAGAGGCAGACCGCGGAAAGAATGGTTAGAATGTGCGAAGGAGACCCTAATTCGAAGAGATATAAGAAGCCATAGAAACACAAGTGCTTGCATGAGAAAATGTATGGACGTGAATGAAGCTAGAGGGATATGCAAGGACAGGAAAGTGGCGACAAATAGTTTATAAGAAATGCATGAGAAAGAGAGTCAATGGAGTACATGACACCTGAAACAAAAGACCTTGTATGCTAATGGGCTCGAGTGAGGATCTTCACATGATGACTTTGTGAGGCTCTTCACTTGGGGTGATCGCTAGATAGATTGACCAGCAGCCTGGGTCGGAGCAGTGTTGCGGAACGAACATTTTATTTAAATAAATAAAATAAAAGTAATTCACGCTTACCCCGAAAGGGAAATGGTTCGATGGTATAATAAATAACGATGCTCCTCAATTGATGAAAGTAACTTTATAAAAGGAAAATTCTAAAAATAGTTTATGATGAACATGAGTCAATAAAAATGGCTTTCCTTATTTCCTTAATCGTTTTATCAGCAATTCTTCAACCTGTAATAATTGTTATCGGATTTTTTAAACTAGAATAAATATTATCGCATTTTTATGCTAAAATTAAACCGGAAGAATAATGGTTTGAAGTTACTTGAATATTTGATTGGATCGATTTCAAATCAGGCAGGTTCTCCATTACGAAAAGAAACTACTTGTCACGCCAAGTAGTATCTGCACTTCAATTTGCACAATCTCTCGACAAAGAAATAGCTTGTTTGTATACAAAGTAGGAAACATGAACATTAAATTAGTAATTCAAATTTTCTATCTAGATTCTGGTGAGGTTTACTGACTTCTTTCTAGGATCCCTGACCTTTCCCTGATCATTCAAATTTAACGACCTAAATTCTAATCTTGTAACATTTATAATATATATGGAATAATTATTTGGGAATAAAACAATTTTAAATTAACATTTTTAAATGTATTATCCTTGGCAGTTATTTAAAGTACCGCTTACAGAAATTGCCTGAATTTTGCGAGTTATTTTTTTGAAATCGCTGACTTTTCCTTGATTTTCCCCAACCAACAAAATTCCCTGACTTTTCTCAAACTTATAGATTTACATAAACTGCTGTCCTTGTATTTTGAAATTTGCTAAAAATGTAATAACAGAGCAAAATTAACCTGTCCCCGAAATGGTCTAGCCTCAAGAGAACTCACAGGATGTGTTTCCTATAACAAGACAAACTTAACAAAAAATTAGGAAACAATGTAATTGATGGTTTTTTTTAACCCAAGTTTAAAGAAGAAATTTGTATTTTTTAATTCTGGGACTTATAAAGCAGAACCTGCTTGATTCCATATATGGATTCGGTCATTTCTTAATTGCATATCTGGGCTAATCAAATATTTGCTTTTCACTGTAAATATAAAAAATATACACGTAATTTTTCGATGCAAGAAAAATTTGAATTTTGTTTTTGAAAAAAGCACCAATTTTTGTTTTGTAGGCTAAACCGTTTTTGTGTTCATGAAAAGTTTTTTTCTGAAAATTAAATTTCCGCATTTTTCTTATAAACAAAGACAGATTATACAAAACGCTATGAAATTTTTTCTACGAAAACACCTCTTACTCTTTTATGTATGATATCTCGCATCGTTTGCGAGAAAAACGAAAAAATTCCATTAAAAAAATGCTCGTAGCCATAAAAATGGCTTGAACTTACAGAATGTCTTCTTTATAATTATAAGCACACATTTACATTAAATATTGAATGAAATAAAAAAATGGATTCATCCATAGAATTAACTTTCCATGTTCTTAAAATTCAGCCGGAAAGACAAAGGCGAATTTAATAGAAACCCTCACTTTCTTTATTTTAACCAAGATGCAAGATATCCTAAAAGGTATTTTTTGCAGACATTTTTAAAATCAGCAAACGTTTGTCAAATCGGTCTTCATAAGAAAAACACAAAAATTCTATTTTTAGAAAAAAAGTTATTGTGGCCACAAAAATGGTTTATCCGACATAAAACTCACACAAAAGTTACGTGTCTCCTAATTACTTCTAAAAATGAACGAGATGATAGGTTTAGCACCTAATGAAACATTATAACTAATGCAATTAATCCCTATTAGTGACTCTTCGAACCAATAAAAACATTGTTAATAAAAACTTTAAAAATTCACGGCCAATAGAAAAATTCACGGCCATTTCATGGGTTTTTATGGTCACAAAAAATTCCCAGTCCTTTTCCGGCCTCCTGTGAATAATTAAAAATATTTGTGTAAATTATTTTTAAAGGCATTTAAAATTCAGTGCACATTACACATTTAATATTATTAATAAAATATATTTGACTGAGATTAGTGAAAATGACAAAATGAAGTTTGATTTAAGTAAGTATAAATTCATTACTACATTTACTTTAAAAAATTAAAAAACATCGTCATTTAATTTAATATTACCACTTTTAAAACAAATTTAAGCACGTAAAAAAAAATTCCCTGTCTTTCTCTGAAAAACAAAAATCCCAGACATTGCCAGGTTTTACAGGTGAGTAGATACCCTTTTCATAAGAAATGTTATATTTTTAAACAATTTTCAATGATTTCTGCCATTCAAGAATTTATTTTGAAAAATTGGATATACTTAGGTCGTTGGAAATCCATTCAGAGGGATACGAAAAAGATCAGTTTTCAACCAAAAATGGAATAGTTAAATTTTCAGTTGAAAAAATTAATTTTCCACCAAACTGATGAATTTTCAACTAAAATGATGAATCTTCAAATGATTGAATTTTCAACCAAAATCAAACAAAATTGATTTTTTTGTTAACAAAAAAGAAGACTTTCAACAAAATAAATGACTTTTCAAGAAAGTAGTTAAATTTTTAACTAAAAAGATTATTTTTTAACCAAAAATGGAACAGTTAAATTTTCTGTTGAAAAAATTAATTTTTCACGAAACTAGTGAATTTTCAACTAAAATTATGAATCTTTAACTGGAATAGTTGAATTTTAAACAAAAAGATAAATTTTCAACGAAAGTGATGAATCTTTACCTGGAATAGTTGAAATTTCAATTTAAAAAATTAAGTTTTTACCAAAAAAGACGATTTTAAACAAAATAAATTAATTTTTAACCACAGAGTTAAATTTTGAACCAAAAAATATCAATTTTCAACCACAACTAAAATAGCTCAATTTTCAATCACAAGAAATTAATTTTCCACCCAAAAAAATTCGTCATAATTTGTGAACCAATAGGAAAAATTCATAAATAATTTATTTAAGTACTTACTAATTTCAGAGAATTTTCCGCGTAATTCAAATATTGTATCTTCAAATATCGTATATTTAAAGAGAAAAGGGGAAAAAAGGGAAGTTTTTTTAGACTAAGAAACTAAGAAAAAAAGGGGAAGACTGTGCAGCCTGGGACAAAGATAAAATTCTAAAGTTACGTTTTATATTTCATTTATTGTAAAAAGTATTATACAATAACTATGAGGAATAGGTTTAAGAGTAATATTGTACAATAAAAATAAATATAACATTGATTCGCGGTGTTTATTGCAGTTAAAAAAAAAATTTAGGTATAACAAAATATTTAAAAATAATGAATAAAAAAATCGTTCAACTGAATAAAAAACTAACGGCAAATAATACTATATATAATTAAAAAATAAGGTTAAACAACCACCGCAGGGTCTCACTGTGAGCAATTGCCATCTAAAAAATCACACCGGCTCCCAGTAGGACCGCCGTAAATCACATTCATGGCCACGTCTCACAACCGTAAAAATGAAATCTGATTTGTTTCAGAATTTGAAAAAAATATTTAGAGGTTGCTCGCTCATTCCTAATTAAATTGACGCTATTCATTTATTATTTATTTCTGGCGCGTATGAATTGTGTTCTTTACAATTCAATATTGCACTTAGATGTTTTTCAAACTTTTACAATAACATTCAAAGGTCGCTCAAGGCCATTTTAGGACAAAAATGCTCATTCCTAATTAAATTGACCTTAATCATTGATTATTCATTTTAGACGGGTATGAATTTTGTTCTTTACAAGTCAATATTGTACTAAGATTTTTTCAGATTTTTACAATATCACTCAAAGGTTAATTAATCGATAATTTAAGAATAGCTGGTCATTTGTTAACTAATATTTAATTATTTAAACAATATTAATTTGTTTAAATATTTGTTTTTTTTTCAGTTAACTCGCGAAATGAATTAGAGGAGTCACGTTAGACGTTAAAAATGAAAAATCTTTCAACCCGGGGGCTTTGCACCGATTTTAATGAAACCTTTTGCATTACACAGCTGAATGCGTGTAATAAAAAGTTAAACAAAAATCGTTGTGCGCTAATTCTTATTTAGTTATTTAAACCAATAATTATGAATTATTGAGGTTTTCAGAGAGGAAGGCGGTAAATTATACTTTTTTGTGTAAAATGGGCAATCAAAGAAATGAGGAAAACATTTTTAACAAAAAAAGGCATATTCTTTCGTTAATGTAAGTGTTAAATAAATTGTTTCCCAAACTTCTGACGGACAGTCGCGCAAGCAACGCCGCAAAGCCTATGAGTATGGAAACTATCCATCCTCTTCAAAAACGTTTTCGTTCTTCCAATGGAATTTTTTACAGGAAAAGGTGGCACAGTTCATCATTAGTTTCATTTTTATTCATATTTGACGTTCATTTTAGGATTTTAGATATAAAGAACAATCAGAGAAATTTCTTTGACAATTCTGAATTCCTGTACTAACACTACAAACATGTATACTTTTTCTCTGCGAAGTAGTTCCACTTCTTTACCAAATAAATCAGCAATGTATTTAACTAAATTTTTATCAATGATTAGAGTACTATGTTTATTCATAAAAGCAGGGAAAGAGAAGCGGTAATAGATTAATTTTTACTGACACGAAACTTAAATTTGAAGCAAAAGTTATTGAAAGTTCATAAAATTGTCTCTGAAACCTGTTTCAATTGCTTAGACATAAAATATTATTGGTGATTGAATAAATTTCACTGTGTTTTACATAAATTTTATAAACATGCATTGAAAATGAAGTGATATTTTTTATTAAATTTAATAAACCTAAATGAAAATATGAACAAAATTTAAAAATAATTAATGAAATTAAATTTAGAAGCTTTGTATGTGATATATTGTTCTATCGATTAATACATTTTTTTAACTTACATGTACAACATTGGTTTTACTTTATCATTTCGAAAGAAGTAATTTCAAAGAACTGTTCTTAAAAAAGTTTCACTAGTTAGATTGAATATCCATATGGTATTCAATAAAAGATGTTCAATAAGAGTAGGGGATTGCTCCAATTCCTTTTTAGTTGTCCTTTTTGTGGTATATTTTCGTAAGGTTTTTTGTAAGGTATAAATGCAATTTTACTCTTATCTTATTCACTTATGATCAGTGCTTTCAGGTTCACAGTACTTTTTGGTCAGCCATCTTCAATTCACTTTGTTCAATTTTTGTATAATTATTGATTAATTTTAATTTACTATTATTACCTACTCAATTATACTACAATTTTAATTAATTATTACATTTTTAAGCGCTTTCTTCTGTATGAAGCACCCCGCCCGAAATGAGTTTTCATGATTATTTCGGAAAGGGTGCATCGGGCAAAAAGGAAATTTCGCAGGCAACTTGTACATTAAATATACATACAAAAATATGGTATTTACTTTTTCTTTGTAGGCCATACTTTCCGAGATATCCACCCTGGGAGTAGGGGGTGAGATTCACAACGTGGGTCTCACGCTCCTGTCGTAGCTCATATCTCCAAATGAGATGCTTTTTCGATAGAAATGCATTGAGCTTAAGTTATAGAGCGGAAAATTCTGCATAATTTCCATTACGTGCACTTTTATCCAGAAACAACCCCATTTCGAGATAGGCGTTACGAAAGAAGCGTACGACGCGCGCGGTACCACTCACCCCCTACTCCCAGGTTGAAAATCTCGGAAAATATGGCCGACAAAGAAAACGTGAATACCATACTTTCTTATGCATATTTTATGTACAAGTTGCAAAAATTCATTTTTCACCGCGATGCACCCTTTTTGAAATAATCCTCAAAAACCATTTTCTGGGGGCGTTTTCCACGATTTAAGGGTTTTTTCACCCTTCATACCAGGTCAAAATTATTTTTTATTAGCTACTTAGGCCTTAAGAAATATGCATGCCGAATATGAATCATTTATTGTTATTTTTTTTTTCAAAGTTTATAAATGTTAAAATTTGTTGGTCCGCCATTTTGAATTTTTTTCCACTGAAATTCACAATCAGCAACCCCCATATATATGTAGACAATGTTTTTGTTGCTCTAGGACTTAATTTATCCAAGTTAGTCAAGTTTTTAATCGATTTTTGGAAATTTACAAAAAAAACATGGATTTTCAAATTAGCGCACAAGATTTTTTGTTTAACTTTTCATTTCACGGATTCAGCTGTGCAATGCAAAAAGTTTCATCAAAATCAGTGGAAAGCCCCCGGGTTGAAAGGTTTAAACCTTAGTTGCCTCCTCTAAATATATTTTTTAGACTTTATGAGTTATCTAATCAATGATAACAATAAACTAATTTGTTTAAAAAATTTGTTTAAATAATTTTACAATTATTTAAATAATATGTATTTGTTCAAGTACATATTTTACCTAAAAAAAAAGCAGGAGAAACATTTTGTCTCCCTAAATTTTCGACAAATTCTAATATTTTTAAGTACTAACAGAAGCAGTATTTGTTGCAAGTTGTCAGTGACTATCGCCTTCAATTTCCAGATGCTAAAAAAAACTGCCGACGAAGGAATAAACATTAACGCTCAATTTCTACCGACCCTCAAAACAAAAAAGTTAGAATAAGGTAATAACGCATTTTGTCCTCTCTACTAATAAAAAAACACATCAAATCAGTAAAAAAAATAATTTTTAAACAATTTTAATTTGTTTAAACATTTTTAAGTATTCTTAAAAAGAAAAGTAGAACATACAAATATTTCAATCTTTCGAAAAATAGCAAAAATAAAATATGTAAAAAAAATTGTTTAAACAGTTTAAATTTGTTTAAAACTCCACGAGTATTCATAATAACCAAATTAGTACTTATAAATATTAAAATTTGTCGAAAATTTAGTGAGATAAAATCTCTCTCCTGCTTTTTTTAGGTAAAATATATAGTTGAACAAATATGTATTATTTAAATAATTGTAAAATTATTTAAACCAATTATTTTATTGTTATCATTGATTAAATAACTCATAAAGTCTAGAAAATACTTACATTTCGCGAGTTAACTAAAAAAATATATATTTGAACAAATATATATATATATATATATCGTATTTATTATTTCTACGTGCAAAAATCTACAAATACGCTGAACATGGATTTGAATCTTTAAACTCACATTAGTTTAAGGAAACTACGCAGCTCGAAATTTATATGTAATATGTATGCGTACACATAAATTTGTCGTGTACGTTTATCTGACCGCCTTAAAAGATAAATAGAATAGAGATATAAACTTTGCACCGTTTTTTTTCGTGACATGACGTCATGCAGAAATAAAATTTTATAGAGAAAAACAACTAAATATTTATTGCCTCTTCGTATACAAAAACAAAACAAATACAATTTCAATATATTTTTTAATATCTACACTCTACAACACCTTGGCACACATTGCGCCTTGCTTTCCTTCATTCCACGTAAAAGTAATGATCAAATCGATTTCATTGTACTACTAGCGACAATTGAGAAATTTAAATTTACATTTAAAATTCTATAACACCTTAATATTACGTATTAAATTACTTTCGCAGAATAAAATGCTTTTTTGTTACAATATTTACAAACAAGTAAATGATAAGTTTCTTACGTCAAACATTAAGTTCGTGATCATCTGCGATAGGTACCCTAATTCGACCACCTTAATAATGTTCGAAAAATGTAGTTTCAAGTTTAAAGAAATATAGAATCTTGAAGAAAATTTCTTTATGAATAAGGTTTGGAGTATCGTTATCAGCTACTATTATTTAAATAGTAAGTGTATAATTTTGAAGCAAGCAATGTTTACTAACCTCTCTTCTAAGAGCCACGTTGCACTGGTAGATTCAGTTGGATCATGATCTGAATGAAAGTCGTTCAGTTGAGTCACGGAGTATAATAATGAGACTGACCACGCTCTAGAAACTGCTTCATGTTTTGACTGCGGTATCTGCACCTTAATTGGCAGGCTCAGCAGTGACTAAAGTATTGGCGCGAGCGCACTGCGCCCCACTATCTCTTTTTCTCCGGCAAAAAAAAAGATATACCACATCGTAGTGCACATGCGCCACTCCTTTAGTGATGGCTGAGCCTGTCTATTAAGGTTGCACTTACCGCAGGCAAAACCTATGAATGGAAATCGGTCTCCTTATTATTTATTATTCCGTGGTTGAGTAAAGGTAAAAGATACCAGATGGAGCCATCTGCTGGGTTGTGTTACAGAGGGTACCTTCTGTAGGTTATGCGACAATCTAGACTCTAGAACTAAAGGGTTATCAGGGTGGTTCAAAAATTCGATTTTTAGTGATCGATCTCTCCCAATGTGTTCGTTTTCCGGAAAAAGAAAATCCGTAATTTTTGTTCTGTTTTTTTTTCCACGTTAATCTGTGCCCGGGCTCTTGAAATTAACATGGGAGTTTAAATGGGAAAAGGCTCGGTTTCCGAAAAATAGAAAAAAAAAGAAGTACTTGTAATAAAGTTTTTGTGAATTAAAGTATAGTCACCTCTCAAGGGATGTTCAACGAATAATTTTCAAACAATAACTTTTAATTTTGACCCCCCGATCCCCTTTTCTTGTGCCTGGAAAATGCACCAAAAAATGCAAAACAGTAGTTTTCTATAAATGCATGCTAAAGATGGTAGTTTTTGGAATTTATTCAACAAGAATAATTTTTAATCGATAAGTGAAGAGTTTCTAAGTATTTTTCAAATAATTTTGAATTGTTTAAAAAATTATTATTTGTTTAAACAATTTGTTTCCGCCTGTAAATCGTGAAAAGTTATTATCTTTCGAGATAAATTATATAAAGTTGATGACTGTCAAGAGTTTAAAATATTCGGTAATTACTTAATCATTTGTTTAAACAATTTTTTGTGCTTAAAACCGTGAAAAGTTATTATCTTCTGGTATCGATGGCACAATTGACAAATGTTGAAAGTAATATATTTTTTAAGGATATTTGGAAATTAATAAAACAATTTTTATTTGTTTAAACAATTTTTTCCTACAAAGCGTGAAAAAATTATTATTTTCTGGAATCAATGACACAATTAGCGGATGTTGAGAATAATATTTTTTTCTTAAGGTTATTCAGATATTTTTTAAACAAGTTTCTTCCCTGATAATCGTTCCAAGATATTTTTTTCTGCAATTAATGATACAATTAACGAATGCTAAAAGTATCTAATATATTTTTGTTTATGATTATTCCCAATTATTTAAACGCTTAATACTATGTTCCTAATATTATTAATAACCATGTTGCTTGTTATTCACTATTTCCTTATCTCGGAACGTATACGGGGTCGTGCACATAATACGTCACACGTTTTCCTTTTGTTTATATCGTTGTATCCCTTTCGGCTTCAAGGCAATTTTAATCTCGTCTTTATTTAAACAAAGGAAAAACGTGTGACATATTATGTGCACGAGCCCTACCCTATATTGTTTAAAGAATTAAATTAAAGTACTTTAAACAAAAATAGTACTTTTTTTCTTATAATTACATCATCATTCTGTTTCATTTATATACTTTAGGAAAGATCTACATGCACATTATTTTCAATTTACAGATCTCATTAATCTTCGTGGGTGATTTTAAGAAAAAAGGCTGTACTTAGAGCACTTTAATTTAATTGTTCAAACAAATTATTATTGTTTAAACAATACATGGTATACGTTCTAAAATAAGAGAACACTGTATGATAAGCGCCATAGTGTAAAAGATTCGAAAAAACTATTAGACTTTTCTCTACCTTCCATGCAAAAGAGCGCAAGTGAATAATCAATAATTGTTTAAATGATTTCTAAATATCTCAAACAAAAAACAGTACTCTTAAAACTCGTTAATTGTGTCATTAATTGCAGAAAGAAATAACTTTTCACGATTCAAGAAGAAGAAATGTTTAAACAATTTAAAATTATTTGAAAAATACTCAAAAGCTCGTCACTTATCAATTCAAAATAATTCATGTTGAAAAAAATCTGATAAATAACGTCTTTAGCATAAATTTGATAGAAAATGGCTATTTTTCATTTTTTTGGTGCATTTTTCGGGCACAATAAAAGGGATTGAGGGTTCAAAATAAAAATTTATTGGGTGCAAATTATTCCATTAACATTGCTTAAGAGGCCACTATACTTTATTTCACAAAAAGTTTATAATACGTACTTCTTTTTTCCATTGTTTCAAAAACCGAGCTTTTCCCATTTAAAACCACAACAAATTGGGGGGATACATCACCAAAAATCGAAAGTAAAATGTTTATTGTAAGTAGTAAGGAGTTGGAACTCGCCTAGTTGAGAAGAAATATTGACGAAAACCAACGAAGTCAGATTATATGAAATTAAATCGTGAAACAAATCTGTATTAATTTAGTCTTTAAAAAAAAAATTGTATTTACTTTTGACTGTAGGAAATAAGGAAAGTTTATAAATTGAGCAGAGAGAGAAGCGGGCTTAACACTGAGATTTATTCAAAGGTTCAATTAAAGAAAATATTACAAGTCCAAAATCATTACGCAAAAATAAGATAAAAGAGGAAAAGTTCATGCGTCGCGGTATGATCAAAATCTGATTCTAAAATCTCCCGCACAACCCTATTCTCCAATATAGCCTCATTTTTTCATCCAATGAAAACTCTACACTCAGAAAAAAATTTGTCTTGAACTAAAGAAATCGTTTCTTTATCATAGTTTTTTTCAACCGACCCAAAAATACATTTAAAATAAAGAAACATTTATTTGATCTTAAAAAATGATGTAGTTCGTATTTTTTGGTGTAAAGAAATTATTTCTGTAATAGGTTTTCTTTAATTTAAATAAATATTTGTTTGATTCAAAGAAATTTCAGACGGAAATGAAAGAAGTAATATATTTGAGTTCAGTACTTCAAATCAAAGAAACTATTTCTTTAAATCAAAGAAATTATTTTAACACTCGAAACCGCTACTTAGCTACACGCATGCGACATGTGATTCAGGGACGCTCCTGTACGTTTGGTTTATTTTTATCAGTTACAAGTGGGAATTATGAATAAGAAAACCTGTGACGTGTTGAAGAATTGAGGATTCGCCGATAAAATCCCACAATTTTATTTAAGTATTATTTCCTCTATTTTACGGTGATATAGTTACATGTATGGTGATTCCTAACCTCATTTCCACAACATCGAACAACGACGGTCATATCTGAATATTTTATTGCTTTAAGTATTGACAAAAAATTTGTGTTAGGAAATTAATTTTTTAATAAAAACAAGTATAATATATATTTTCTTTCTGAGACAGTAAATAATATACATATTTAGATTGGTATTTCCCTCCCAATAGCAACTATAGCTTTTTCCAATGAATTGAAGTTTTGCTTTTAGGAAATAAGAAAATGACAATGTATATTATTTACGGTTCTGTATAAAAAATAAAAAAAAATAAATAACTTTCAAACGAATAAATTATTTCATTTAAGAAACGAAATTAACTTTTACATTTAAATAAATAAATGTACGGAAAGAAAAAATGTATGCTATTCAACTAAATGTTGTGTTTTGAACAAAGAAATATATATTCATTTCAAATCGATGATTCTTTTAATCTAATAAATTATTTGTTCAAGATACATAATAAATTATTACTTTGGTTTCAAAAAATTGTTTTGTTATCCCGATAAAATATTTCTTTAAATCAAAGAAATATTTAGGTTCAATGAATTAAATTTTTCTTTAAATTAAAGAAAAAATTACATTGAAACAATATATATTTCTTTAAAGTAAAGAAAAATATACATTGAAACAATGTAAATTTCTTTAAATTAAAGAAATATTTTCGTAAAATGGAAGAAAATTTTTCATTCAAACAGTAAAATATTCTGTTGAACCACAAAAAGAAAGGCGACCAAAATATTTCTTTGATTTAAAGAAAAATTTGTTTGACTGAGAGCCAATACATATTTTTCTTTGATTCAAAGAAATTTTCTTTGAGTAAAAGAAACTTTTTTCTGAGTGTAGCTTTTACCCCATTCTAGGCAAAATCGTGATCTAATCTAACCCTTACTTGTCCCATGGCGCAAAGCCCATAAACAGCGATCCAGTTAATCTAAGGAATTCTCAGGAATTCCTGAGAAAATCCCAATATACACGTTTCCCCAATTTTAAAGTGAAATCTGATTTCACGCTTCCATATTAAAATTATTCAAATTGTTTCCAGCGCTGGAATGTAATTGACAAAATCAGTTCTATGAATATAAAAATCATAAAAGTTAATAAACTACATTCCAAATTCCTAAGTTCCCAGAGTCCGTTCGTATTCTTCAAAAATACTAATTTTGTCTCAATATTCTGGTTTCGAAACAAAATCCCAATTATTGAATAAAAGAGTCTTTGTTCTCACTTATGCATATATTGCATATTATATTGTACGTGCTTGAATACTTGGCGCCAATTCACCTCCGAGAGGTGCTGCCTCTATCGTGTAACGGATGAATTATGCATAGTAGTATTTACTGTCGAATACAATAATGGGTTCGGAAATTAGGATAAGGGTTGGTAATAATTAATAAAAATCGGCAGCAGCATAAAATATTGCATCAATAATATATATACAATATATTTGCTGAAATAAATTGTTTATTCTATAACTAAACTAGTTTATCTACAAAAATTATATTTTATAAATATTACCAAAACAATTTGGAACATTTTATAATAACAGGTAATATTCTATAACAATGAAATCAAATGTTCAACGAAATAACTACATTATTTAAGTCTATATTTATCAATTCTGATCAACCACGAGTTTATTCAAGCAATTTGGTTAGAGATACAAAATAATACTTTTGAAAAGGCCAATTTTACCAATGCAGTTATATATAGTAAAATATAAAAAAATAAAAATATAGGCCTTTAGGTTCCTTAAAAACATTTCATGATAAGCATTACAAAATAGTGTAACAGGGTGTCTGGATTTCTCTTATGATATATGTGTCTCAATTTTGGGCCTCACTATGAGGTAAAAAAGTACTAGAAGATACCAGAAAAGTGTACACAAAATAAATATTTCATTATCAGGATCGGTATGACTTTACCAAGAGAACCGTTTTACGACAATTTTAAACAAAAAACTTTGAAACGAAAAGTCAAAACATCATGTCTATCATAAAAATAAGACACTTATTAATTCTATACTAAAATTTAAAACAAGTGTTTTTTTAGTATCACATACTAGACGCAGAAATGTTATATCTTTTACCCTACTTTTAGCAGAAAAATGTAATTTGTTTATTATCAAAATTAGCCAACGGCCATACCACGCTGGAAGCACCAGTTCCCGTTAGATCACTGAAGTTAAGCAGTGTTGGGCGCGGTTAGTACTTGGATGGGTGACCGTCTGATACTACTGCGTTGCTCTTGGCGGTCGTGGGTGTGGTGAGCCCATTTACTACAAATCCACCTAAAAAACACTACCCGAATCGGGTAGTGTCACGCTTACCCCTAGAGGCTCGCTGAAAGGGAAATAGCTTAATGATATACATACATATGATTGATTCTTGAACTTGTGAAAAAAATGCTTAATACGAAATATTCATTTTTCAAATTAATAATAATCACTCAAAGCGAAACACACAAGAAGTATAACAAAACTAAAAAAAATAATTGGAAAAACTTCCACCATATATGCGTTGATTGAAACTAGTATAACAATTACCAAAATAAATAATAACACGAACACGAAATAAAATTGGAAAAAATGTCTAATTAAAAATGTTTTAGAGCAAAGAAATACTTTGATTTTCACAAAAATATTGAAACAATTTATGGGAAACATTAATTTTTTCGACCATTTTGAACTTTGAATTATTTACCTTTAAACTAATACACTGGAACTTGGAATTAAGAACGGTTTCGGGCATGGCTTTCTTTCTTTGTCTCTCTCTCTCTCTCTTTCTCTCTCTGTCGGTCCCGCAGCTCCCTCACAAAGAAACTGCCGAGGACATCAATTTTCGGTACACCGTAAACCCGGACTTCTTAATTCCAAGTTCCAGTGTAATTTTAACCCGAAACCGCCCAAGACATTTTTTTTCCACAAAGAAAAGCTGCAATGGGGAATACCCTCCGCAGCTCAAGGTTGCCAACTTGCACTAAACAGTAGCCTAAAATTATTTGTGTAACCTCCCTGAATAGTATACAACGGTTTTAAGCGAGATTTAAATGTGAAAGACCAGGATAAGTCGCTTTTCATGCACCACTGCTCGCCGTACCAAATATGACCCCGTGGACGGATTCGGGTTAAGACATGGTAGCCGCTGGACCGGGAAATGTTAGTGAATTCACTTTTTAATTGTGTAATTTACCAATTTCTAGAAGAAAAATCTATTCAATTATTTAAACTCACGTACATTTCATATTATATGATATAAATGAAATGTAAAATAACTCCGGTTTCAACTTTTTTTAAATTTTAAAATGTTTAAGATTGGTAACTTTCTAAATGATAAAATCATTCAGTCCGATTGAAACTTTAAAAATTATTTTCAATTTAAAAATAATTTCAAATAAGGTGGGTTAAGTATGGCAAGGCAGTAGTACTTTAGAAACTGAATTAAAAATATTTTATAAAGAAATGTGAAATATTTTGTCTGTGAACGTTTTAGATCATCTAGCGGTATTAACCTACATCCTACGAGGAACTCAGTTTTGACAATTATTATTTTAGCACATGCCTAATGGAGAATACTTTACATCATCTCACATTTTGATTTTTTAGTACGATATAATCCAAATTTGAGAATTCGAAATAAAAATATATCTACACTAAACCGCAGATTTTGAATTTGATATTTTTATTACAAGATCAGCACTCAGCAATTAAAAAAAACCTTTGAGGAAAAATTTGGTATGCATATTCCACAATTTTCTTTGGTAACATGGTTTGTCATTTTGAATTATGCATTTTTATATGATAGGGGAAACCAGTACGAAATTGATAGAAAATCTTTTGAAGCCATGAAACTCTTAAATGATAAACAAGGTCTTTGTCGGTGGTGGAGTACTTCGCCTGCCTAGGCCGGTAAATTGCATTTTGCTGTCCGCGACCCACGCGCACTGTTCTGCGCGGTACTTTTACCTTTTAACTAACCTCAAACCTGAGACGTAATTTCATGAGAAAACTCGGAAACGATATTCTTGCTAGATAAAATATCGTGTTCCAAGGCAGCGTTGTCTTTTTACGGTATCCGGTATTTAAAAAACTTGTCTACGCCTCGGCTGTGACTCTGTTTTGCAAACTCACGCTCGAACTTAAAAAGACTACTAAGCTGCCTTGGTGCACAATATACTATTATGTAACACGAGCGTGGTTTCCTCGCTTTCTCTGCGTAGTTTCGAGCAGCAAAATAGGCCTTTTTGGTGGTGGAGTACTGTATCAGCTTAGGCAGACAAAAGTGCACTTTGACAGTATGTCAGCATGCGCATATGTGACTTCGCTCTACACGTACAGTTCTGCGTGATACTTGTCCCTTTAAACTAACCTCAAACCTGAGACGTAATTTCATAAAAAAATTATCTACGCCTCGTTCTTGCAAACTCACGCTCGGCCGTAAGGAAGACTACTTCGCTGCCTTAGTGCACAATACGCTATTTTAAATAGAGATGTGCTATCTTTTATTCGAATTTTCAATACCAATTTAGACATGCTTGGAGCATTGGATTTTACGAAATAAAAAAAAATTTACCAGCATATCAAATCGGCTTGATTTCTTTAGATTATTACAATCTTTAACCCAAGAACAACAACGGGCGCTTTCCTATTACTACTAACAACGTGGGGTGGGATCCAACCCAAGTGAATATTTCCTGTTATTTGTGATTAATTTGAAATACTGAAGGGGAGAGATGGTTGGTAATCCATTTCAGAGTAATAAAATATTGCTTTTCAATGAAAATTTTTATTCCAAACAATGCTTGGTAACAAATAATACTAAAAACAAATCTCTTTGTGAACAAACAAAATCAAATACAAAACTTTTCTGTGAAAAAACTCTTCAAAATCGAAGTCAAATAGGTATAAAAAATTCGTTTTTTCGGGAGAAAAATGGATCCAAAAGTCAAGTCGAATCTTTGAAAGCCGACCTATTCGAACACTGGAATAAATCGAATTTCGAATATTCAATTGAACCCCCGGCGATCAAAAGGGGATAACGCCCGATACGCCGTCGTGTTAGTTGGCCCCAGGGTCATATTCATTTTCAGGTCAAATTTTAATTTTTTAATAACATACCCCAATAGTAAA
>CAKNWT010268921.1:0-26005 GCA_932066315.1 Andricus coriarius
TTTTTCAAATATTGAAAATGCTCTAAAATTTTTTATTTTGTTTGGAAATATCTGTTTTTTTTTATTTTTAGTGTTTTTTTTACGATTAAAACAAAAACTAAGCGTCCTATCGAAAAATTGTTAATCAAAAATTTTGAGCTGTTTTTTGGATGAGCAACTTCAGTCTATTCATTTTTTCTTATAGCTTGTGTCGTTTGTCCAAAAATTTAATTTTTTTATTTTTTATGTTGTTTTCACGAATAAAACAAAAACTACGAATCCTATCAAAAAGTAATTCATAACAAATTTGTAGATCTTTTTTAGGTGCATAACTTTTATGTCTTCATCTTTTTTTTGTATCTTGCATAGTTTGACAGAAAAATTGAGTTTTTGATTTTTTATTATTTTGAGTGCAATCAAAATTAGAATTTTGGATTTTTCGAAAAAATTCAAAAAGTGCTACTAATAACCTTACATATAATTTTTGAATCTGGAAAAAAATGGTCTCAAAAATTTTCAAAATGTGCTCACTTTTTGAATTTTAATCCAAAATATCTGGTTCACGAACTCAACCTTCATTTTGGGACCCTTAAAAAGTTTATCAAAGGCTGACTCGATTCGACAAATCCTTCAAGAGTTAGCGTGTCCACAAAATTCAGGTAACCATATATACAGACATATGGACAGACAGACACCGATGAAATTTTATGATTTTTGGAATCTGTGAGTGCCGAAACGTAAAGATCCGTTAAGAACCAGAGATCGAAAATTTGGACGATTACATTACACTCTCATGAATGCGAACGTAAAAATGTTGAGTAGATACTATTGAAGTTTCAAGTGTGCTCTGAATCTATGGACTTACATTTTTTTACTTTTTTGGTATTTGTTTACTTTTTGAAGTTCTAGGCAACCTCTACCACACAGCTTTTTAGACGATTTTTCAGAATAATTTACTTCGGCATTACTTCAAAACAGCACGTAACTCAATAAAAGGATCTTTTTTGTTTCCGATAATAAATTCAATAACCAATATTCTATCATACTTTGTTTTAAAAATTCTTTAATGGTGATTTTGATAATGACAGTAATGCATTTTTCATACTCAGCATTCACGATAGCAGACGAAAAATGAATCTTTTCTGAACAAACAATCCCTAGAAAGGACCCCAGATTGAACTGGGCCGGAAGTCAGATTTGTTACCGGAAGCTCCTATGCTAGCTTCACCCCCGTGGGTTTCCGGGACGGGTTATGATCCAGAAACCCGACTTGGTCCACTCAATCAGGAAAAATATAGATCCGGCCCATCGGGTTCGAGTTTATAAAAGCATTGCACACCCCTACTTGATACTCATAAGCCCTCTCGAAATTAATTATCACATTTTTTATTTTTTTATTTTTTCAGAGAAAACTGTATTTATACACATAATTGTCCAAATTCTCCAATCCGAATATCTTCGAACTCGCAGGCTTCAATGTGCATGTATATAAAACGGTCGGTTACATCCCGGCTTTAGTTTAAATGTAATGACGGTCATCTCTAACCTAAGATTTGCATATTGTGATACGGAATACTAATTTTATTTTAATTTACTGATACGTGCTTTTAAATTAAGAAAAATTAAAAACTAGGTAAATGTGCACCTATGTTAAAGGGTGCAAATATGAGAATCGAAATTTTCATTTTGAGACCATTATTGACATTTCACCTGTAACGAATTCAACATGAGCGTTTTTCTGTGTTATTCAAGTCACTTAAATTTTCCAAGACGAAAATCTAATGATACATATATATGTAAGCTCAAAAATAACTACTGTCTGACCATTTAGCGAAGAAGCATAGTCAATAAAACGATCAAATGAAAAGGAAGGCAACACCTGTTTTACATCAATCCCCTTCACACCCTGAAAATGTGGAACTTGATTTTTTTTTAATTTCCTCTAATTCTTTTTTTATAGTCTATATTTACCACATTATATGGCCAACGGCCATATCACGCTGGAAGCACCAGTTCCCGTTAGATCACTGAAGTTAAGCAGTGTTGGGCGCGGTTAGTACTTGGATGGGTGACCGTCTGATACTACTGCGTTGCTGTTGGCGGTCGTGGGTGTGGTGAGCCCATTTACTACAAATCCACCTCAAAAACACTACCCGAATCGGGCAGTGTCACGCTTACCCCTAGAGGCTCGCCGAAAGGGAAATAGCTTAATGATATACATAAACTATTATATAAATAAATAAAATTATCCAATTTTATTTGTATACAAAGTTTTTTTAATATTAACTTAACAGGTTACTCAAATAGTCCAAACATCTCTTTTATCCTCAAGCTAAATACTTTTTATGAAAGCCACGTATTTTTATGATCGTCACATGTTTCTGCTGTATAAATGGAGTATTCATATGTACAAAAAAGCAATAAAAATGATATATCGATCAAATAAAAAACTCGATCACGTTTGGATAAAAAAAGTTCTGCAGTTCTCTAATTTAATCTTGTAAGTTTACAAGAAGCTTTCTAAATAACCAGTACAACTTTGGAGTTGCGTCACAAGGGTCCATTCCGCTTTACCTTGTAGGGAATAATAATTGTAATAGGATGTAATTATGGCAATCATCTTTGCCATTACAGAAGACTCTTGTTTTTCCAAGAACGCAAAGTGTCGCTGTAACTTTACGTGTTTCTTCCAATTAAGCTCTGATATGAAAAGACAGGACTTTGAAATAAATCGTATCTGAAGAGCCATAAATTCATCCATCCATAGTCTAAGTGACTATTACACCATACGCCTAACCGGAACGCGGTTTCACCTTAGCAATTATTGAATCCGCTACATGAAAAAGGCGCAATTTTCCTCCATTCGTGTGATAATGACACTATAGTATAGAGATAGTGGATATAATTTATAGGGTATTTATCCAGTTGCATTAGTGATTATTCAAATAAAAAATATTTATTTACCAGATTATGTTTTATAAAAATATTCTTCATCTATAATGTCCACTGGGAGAGTTTATCTATCCACGGAAACAATTTGGTTTAAAAAAAGAAAACAGTTTTCCGCTTGAAATAATAATAAATAATTCAGTGGATTTCATAGTGTAAAGTTGAAAAGTTCCTCTAAGATAATTAAAAATAGAATATAAAAACTGCGTTTAATTAGCGTGTAGTCTCTCATTCTCAAGAAATGATTTCTTTTTTCAAAATTAGCAATCTGATGATCGTTCATATGTCACATAAATGCCACATTTTAAAAGACTCATATAACTCCCGGGGCTAACGAACGTCTACTTTTTATTTACGACTCTCCTTCTCTTTAGTTTTTCTTCTCTGTACCAAACAACCACAATCAAACATTTTTTTCAACCAAATTGCAATTATAATTCATTAAAAAAATACCACTAAAGAGTTACCGATTTCAGGCAAGTTTTTCTGGCTGAAAATAGGTTTCAGAAACTTTTTTTACCGTTTAGCGTTTTTGAAACAAAAATCATTCGATTTAAAAGGTTCATATAATTTTTGAATACTTTTATTTAACGTTGTTGTTTTATGTCTATAATTGGTATTTTCAAACAAGATTTATAATATTTTAACAATTTTGGATTCTGCCAATGTTTTTCGTCTGAAATTAGTACTTTTTATAACAAAAACTAGATTTCAAAGAAGATTCGCATCTTTTAAAATTTTTAGGTTATGTTAGCGTTTCACACAAGCATAATATTTGAAAAATCAGTTTTTTATAGTAAAAACTTTTTCATTAACATAATTCAAAGTTGATACAAAAATATAAAAGATGCTTCGGTTCGAGACGAATTGATTGACCTACAATATTAATACATTTTATTAAAGAATAGGGAAGTTATGGTAATTTATATATTTTTGAAATCGATTTTTATTGTAGAATTTTTCTCATTCTCATAATTTAAAGTTGATGCGAAGATAGAAAAGTTGTGTTGAATCAAGGCGAATCGATTGACCTATAATATTGGTACATTTTATTCAAGAGTAAGGAAGCTATGGTAATGCATAATATTTGAAAACACGGTTTTTTATAGTAAAGATTTTTTCTTCAACATAATTCAAAGTTGATGAAAGCATAAAAAAAAGTCCTTGGTTCGAGACGTATCGATTAACCTATAATATTAATAGATTTAATTAAAGAGTAAGTAAGTTATAGCCATTTATAATATTTGAAACATCTGTTTCGAACAGAAAAACTTTTTTCGTCGATATAATTCAAATTTGACGCATGAATAGAAAAGACTTTTTGATAATAAATTGTCAAATAGAATAATTCTGACAATGTTTGTAAGGAAATCATAAAGCTGTGAAAGGGATAGCTTGCGACGAAACTTTTCCCTTCCCTTTTCCAGCCCGAAAAATTATTATTTCGAATACAAAATTTGATTTGTTTAATTTGTCTTTGTGTTTAAATTTTTTTGTGTTTTATAATTTTGTACTTTTTGTAAATTTCTTTTTTTAAATTGATCAAAATAAAGACTTTGGTTTGCCTATTATTCAAAAAAATCACTCATACTTCCTGTATGAGGAAGCAAATACAATTGCTAACGGGAAGCAAAGTGCTCTTGAAATGAGCACCATATAATTCTAAATACAAACAAAGCGGAAAAACTTAAGATCGAATACACAGCTAGTTTATTATGTTATGTTAATTTTCTTTGTCGAAAATTGGTATTTTTAATCAAAGAAAATCATAGGGTTTTTCGGATTATAATTCAGTCATTATGAGTTCACAATTGTTATAAAATTTTTAGTCTTCTTAGCGTTTTATTCTGAAAATCGGTACTTTTAATAACAAATCATTGGATTTTAAAAAAGATAAAAAATGTTTAAACAATTTGACGTAATACTCGTGTTCTGCATGGGGAATTGATATACACTCAGAAAAAGATTTGGTTGAATGAACAAAATTTTGGTTGAATCAACCCTAGAATATGGTTGTTATATGGACAACAAAATATTTAGTTGACCCAAACAATTTTTTTGGTTAGTATAATTTGGTTGATTATTCCATATCTTTTGGTTGATAGAAGCAAATATTTTGATTGGTCCAAGTAAAGCTTTTGGTTAATCCAAGCGAATATTTTGCTCGATACAAGAGAATATTTTAGGGTATTCAAATAAGTGTTTTTGCTGGTTTAAGGAATGAGTTTGGTTGATTTAACCAAAACTTGTAGTTCATCTAACCATAAATGACCCAGCAAAATGTACATTGCAAATGGCTTACCATGGAATTGTGTCATATTGTGTGAATTACTTAGTAGTTTATTAAGCTATTAAATATCACAAGACTTGAAAATTCGACGGCAGCCATTTGCAATATTAATTGTGCTGGATACTTCGTTTATTTGATTCAAAAAATTGTTTTGCTTTTTTTAAATCAAAAACCTATAATCACGGAATCGTAGGCACACACAAAGATTCAAGTAATGTTGCGCATTTTTCACACAGTCACTTAATCCAAATCGATTCTGTTTCTGGATCACTTATTTTGATAAGGTTTACCGAAATGCAAACATATTCATATTTTTTTCACGACGCTACGAACTCTCGAACGTGGACTATCAATCTGTCATGCTGGAATACGCGACTGTAGTAAGTTCGCAATCTTCCGTCACTTTTAAAATGCTTTAAACTAAATATTTTTGTTGAATCAACCAAATCTTTTGCTTGATTCTAGTAAACTGCTCTCTTAGGTTATTTGGTAGATCCAACCAAAAAATTTTGTTCAATCAATAAAATATTTTTTAAATTCAACAAAACGATCCAACCAAAAACTTTGATTGATTGAAGCAAACGAATTTGGTCAACTGAACGAAAATTTTGTTCATTTAACTAGAATATTTTCTGGAATCAACCAAATGCGGCCAACAAAACGATTTTGTTGAATGAAGAAAAATTTTTTTCTGGGTGTATAAGCAGAGATGTAAATTTCAAAGAATATTTACAATTGTGGAATATTTTTAGGTTATTTTAACATTTTTCACCTGCAAACGGTTATTGTAAACCGAAAATAAAAACTTTGTATAGGGAGTGTAAAAGAATATTTACAATCATGTACAATTTTTTGTTATGTTATTTTAGTGTTTGCTGCTTAATATTTACAATATTTGAACAAGAATAGGTTATGTTAGTATTTCCTTCGGAAATTGGTATTTTTAATAAAAATGCAATGATTTTATTGACTATACGATATTGTACAAAAATATTATGTATATTCATTGTGCAGTTTAGATGTAAATTTTTAGTCTGTATTATTTTAGATAAAAAATACTAAAAAATACAAAAAAATTTTAATGATGATAATTTAATTTTTTAATTTTCTAGTGCAAATGAAAAAGGAAAAGTTCAATTTGAAAAGCATTTAGATGCTGCAAATTGATTTGGAAAGCATTTAATTTAATTTACAAACTCACAACACTGGGAAAAGAAAAATCGATTAAAGTGTGATATATTAGACTGAATGCCAAGCGCACCCTCCGAAATTGGCGATTTTCTTGATATCTATCGAAATTCGGTAGCTACTCTGCATCCAGCGTTTCTAAATGATTAATAGCTATTAGAACGTTCCGTGTTGGAATAATCCGTTCCGATCCTCTCCCGGGTGTCGTGGATAGATTATACTATAGATTCCCCTAATCCTTCGCACCATTTCGCCAGATATCCGTGAAAACTGGTGTCCCACTAAATCGTTAATGTCATTATCATCCATTTTCTGGTTCCACTTAGTCTGCCTTGCAGCCGCCACTCTGCTAGCAAAAAGTACGTTTCAAGTTGTAATCTTTGGAATTCCCAGAGCAAAATAAAAAGTTTTTTGTTGCGAAGATAAAAGCTGTATTGTGCGGCTTACGTCTGATAAAAGTTTCCTTAAACTTACTTCTTACTGTTTTCTTTTTAATTCTGATCGCATGCCTTTTGTGTGAAAAATATAAGAAAAATTTTAAGAAAGACTTAAAATGGAATACTCTCGATAATTTAGGAAATGGAATTGAAATTGCGGTGTGATTAAATTGAGATGCTTCCGAATTAAATAATAATGTTTTCAAATTGAAAAATACACAGGAAAAAATTGGGCTCATTTTGAGTCGGATATTGACCCAAAATCGAGACACAGCATTTTTAAGTCAACAAGGGTTTAAATTAAGTTGTTAAATAAAAGAAAATTACATGATGTTGTCCCGGAAACAACTGAGCAACATGATCTAACTAGTTCACTTAAATTAGCTTAAATTAACCTATATTTATCTCGATTTTGCTTAAATTCCGTTCAAATTTATCATCTGTGCACTGGCGCACAGTGGAGCAAAAAGTTTCTGTGAACAAATCAATTTTCAGCCTACACTATTCATTGGATTTGGACTTTCTTTCTTTTAAATAAGAGATTTTTAAATTATGGAAAGATTTGTGTTTGGATTTTTTATATAAAAATTTGCTCCATTATTTACTCAAAAACAAAATTTAAACTTTTTTTAAGTTTTCAGAAGTACAATTTTTAGATTTTCAGATTTATTAAACAAGCTCTTATATCTATGCCAAAACTATCTAGAAATGATGTTCAGTGGGTGAAAATATGACAGCATAATTGTTTATTACTTTACAAACGAATTCATGAAAAAAGTTGTTTTTCGGTTTTGGCACTGGTTAACTCAATGCAATTCAGAGTTTAGGTGTAAGCTGTAAAAGAAATTGACGCTTTATTACGATGCTACTTGTCAATTATTTTAACAATTTTTGTAAACAAATTAAAAATTTGATTTTTTTCAAAGAATGAGTTCAATATAACTCTTTGCTTACTTTTTTTACGGATTCAACTGAGAATGTCTATATGATAACTTTTGGCTACGATACCTTCCAAGTTGGAAGCAAATTGTTGACTGCTTAAACAATATTCATAAACAAATTCAGTGTTTGGCTGGTTTTCAACCAATACGTTAATTTTTTGTTTATGGAATCGAATAATAATGTCTTTCCCATGATTGTTTGCTATGATATGTTACAAATTGACTAAAATTCATATTTAGTAAAATTATTATTGTAAAAAACAAAAGTTTCATAGCAACAAGTCTAAGTCGATTTTTGTAAATTTTCAAAGTATCGTAGCAAAGCGATATCGAAAAGATACTCTTAGTTGATTGGTTAAAAAAATGAGCCTTTGGTTGAAAAATAGCCAAATCCTGAATTTTTCAATGAAAATTCTTTAAACAAAGAACAATTCTTATTAATTTTTAAAGTATGACAGCAAAAATTCATCGGGAAAAGATTATTAGGTGTTTTCGTAAAAAAATTGCGCATATTCCTTGAAAAGTAGCCAAACTTTGAATTTGTTTATAAAAATTGTTTAAATGATTGCAAATTCTTGTAAATTATTAGTTGATTTTATAAAAAAATAAGCCTACTCCTTTACAATTAACCTAACTATGAACTTTTTGATATAAATTGTTTAAATAATTGCCAATAAGCATCTATTTTCACTCAATCGTAATAAACATTAATTTTTCTCATATTTTATACCGAAACAGCGCCAATCCCGAAAAACATCTTTTCAGCAATAATTTGTTTGTAATGTAATGAACAATTTTTTTAAATTATTCTCATCCACTGGAAAGTATTCGTAGATATAGTTTTAGGACACATATAAAAACTTGTTTGCTCAATCTGAAAATTTGTTGAAAACATAATACTTCTGTAAAGTTAAAAATTACAATTTTGTCGTTTAATAAAAAATTAATCAAATTTTTCATAAAAACTTCAAACAGAAGAATATAAATAGTGCGTGCTAAAAATTGTATTTGTCCACAGAAACTTTTTTTGCCCCACTGTGTGGCGTGGGATTGAATCGTTGCAATCACCGATGGACTGTTTTCATGGTTTAAAAAACAAGTTCAAAAAAAAGCAAGATAGAAAAAAGCGTCGTGAAACTATTTTTTAGAACTTTTCAAAAGGAACAACTTTTCTCTTTTAACTTTTTCGCATCTCGTCTTGATTTAGTGAAAAATGCTAATTTTCATTTTTCATAATAAGAAATGGAATTTTCTTTTCTCCAAGACGCGGGAACAAAATATACTGTTCTGGGATATATTAACCATACTCGAATTTCTTTGAATATGATAGAATCATAATATTTTCTTTGACCTGAATTTGATTAAAATGAATTCATCTGCATTCATCAAAGATGATTTAAATTCACTTTGAATGCACCTTGAATTCAGTTTGCATTTTGCTTAAAGTCACTTGCATTCACTTTGAATTCACATAAGTTTACTTTGAATTCACTACGATTCACTTTGAATTTACTTCAATTCAATTCAAGTCTCACTTGAAAGCATTTGGATTAACTTTGAATTTACTTCGATGTACGGACTTAAATTTGGTTAAATTAATGTAAAGGTACTCATTTGCAAATAC
The DNA here is from genome assembly GCA_932066315.1 of Andricus coriarius. Taxonomy (NCBI): domain Eukaryota; kingdom Metazoa; phylum Arthropoda; class Insecta; order Hymenoptera; family Cynipidae; genus Andricus; species Andricus coriarius. The sequence continues at coordinate 9,409 of CAKNWT010268921.1, forward strand.
CTGAATTTAGATTTATTTTATTTTAATTCAATATGTTTTAAAATTTACTTCAACTCACTTTTATTCATGTTAACTCACGTGGAATTTACTCACATGCACTCGGAAGCACATGAATTCTTGAATTTAAATTGACTCAAAATTACCTTTGAACTGACTTAAATTGACTTCACCTTTCGACTACATACCTTTTTAAAGTTTCATGCACTGCACACTGGGTCAAATTGACCCAATCGTTTTTCTAATTGACTGCCAATTTAAAACTATCAAACTGATTTTAGAAAAAAATTGTGGTACGCACTTGAAATATTGCTAAATATGTTAGGATAATAATATTGTTAAAAAATAAATGTTAGAGTATACGAAAAACGGTTTAAAAATCAGTTGGATATGAAAAAGTCTTAAATTTTTACATTTCTAATATTCATTATATGGCCCTTTATTATATTATTATATTATATATATATATTATTATATTATATTATTATATTATTATATTATTATATTACTATATTATTATTATTATTATATATTATTATTATATATATATATTATTATATTATATGGCCCATTATTATTATTTATTATTATTATTATTATTATTTTATTGGAATAGTTCTTGAGGTCTTGCACCCCTGTCAACACTTCAACACGTACATAGATCGAGGAATAATTCTTACATGAATTATGCATTAAGTAAATCCTTGTACAAAAGACAAAAAGGCACTTTATACGGAAAAACATAAGAAGGATAAAAAAATATGTAAAAACTTGAGAAAATATAAAAAATTATAAAATATTTTTTCAACAACTTCTTAAGTTTTATAATTTTTACCAGATAAATATAAACAATAAATATGGGTTTTTCAAATTCAATTTTTCATTCGCGCTAACTTGGTCGCTATATTTTTCTTAGTTTTAGTAACTTTCTACAAAAATATCATAATTCAGAGAAAGCATTCGCAACTTTGAGAATATATAATAATTATTGATAATGAGGCTAATTGTTAAATATGAATAAACTTTTCCTACAGGCATCCCAAATATGTTAAAAAGATTCTTCAGAAGTCTAAACGGGTGAGTAATGATACTGAGTTTTTCGAAATACACCCAAGAGAAGTAGTTATAGTCCAGGTTAACGTTTATGTGACCTGAGGGAACAGTAAAGATCAAATCTTCCAAACAAGCCTATCAACTTTTGTAATACTCGATTTTCGATAAGGATTCTTATAAAAACTAGAATTTTTTCCAGACTTTTAATATATAATATTTATGTCCGTGTTTTATTTGTGAACCATTATTTCAATATTTTTGATAAATATTTCAAAATAATATAGTTGAGAAAAAAATAGCAGCATGTATTGAACTATTTTCTGAAAAGTGAAATTCAGCATCTGGTACTTTTTAGATTAAGATATTAATATGTATTTATGCGTGAAGGTAATGTATACATTTTTTATTTCTCTTTAATATTTTTAAATTAAGAGTTGTATCCAATCGGCCTTTACTGACGTTCATTTAAAATTAACAGTCTTTTTTATTTCACGGATCACCCTAATGTCCAAAATGTCAAAAAACTCGTGATGGTAATTTTAAGGGAGTATTAAACGTCAGAGAAGAATCGAAAAAGTGTGCGTGGGTCATAAGTACAGTAATTAAATAGCCGTTCAACATTGCATGTGTATAGATATTGCAGACTTTATAGTTAGTTATAGCAATTTCGTGGTTAACTTCAAGAGTAAATTATAGCATTTAGTGCAATGTTAACAGCTTTAGGGAATATAAATCGACAAGCATATATTAAATTCTGGCGAATGTGCATTGACAGTAATTATTACTTTCATGTGGGTTATGCGGATGAAAGAGCATTTCTTAAAGTAATTTAAATTTGGTATTGTCAGTTGATTTGAAAAAACTGTTTAAAAGATTGATAATTGTAAGGTTTAATCTTGGATATTTTCAAAAATAAAAACTGAAATATTGAAAGCTTCTTGAAAAAAACGGAAAACCCCTTATAATTTTGACAATTTGGTAATATAAGACTTTATATTTTTTTCAATTTCAAAATTATAAAGATCAATTGAAGGGTGTCACGAAATAGCAATGCAAGTGCAATAATTGTTTCAAACACGTTTCATTGGCTCAAAAATTCTCTAAATTTCCACCACACATTGTGTTGAAAAAAAATTGATTTTTCAATCGTTTGAACCATTTTCACCTAAAAAATGTATTTAAATATGCGAGATACGGAAAAACTAATAACGCCATTCGATTCTGCAGAAAGAAATATAAATAAATTTCATGTATTAGACGATTTTTCGCTCAACTCAATATGTTATATGAATTCTATGCTTTGTGTATTCTCTTCCGGCATATTTCACCTGATTTGAATTTTCTCTTCCAGATAAGTAGCCACCATTGCATCCAGCAAAACAGGTGCCCTTTACTTTTCTATTCTGGCATATTTTTTCAAAGATACATTTTTGAATTCGTAAGAATTTATCATATATAAATTCATTGGAATTTTTTAGAATTCAAGCGCGAGTTGGGTCACACACGCTGCCCTTTCCAGGTTGTGTGTGTGTGGGGGGGGGGGCGGAGGATACAGATATACAGGTGAAACATAATTTCCATCTGTTAAAAAGATCACTCTTTAATTTTCTACTACGGCATATTTTCTTGAAGATCAATATTTAAACTTGTTGGAGTTAAGCTAGAATTCTTTGCAATTCTTTAAAATCTCACCGAAAAAGAAATGTTATACTATGTAATTGTTTATTAATGCTACGTTACCAATTGGGTCCCTAAAAAAGGTTAAAACACGGATAGACTTTATGTGATTTCTTAGCAGAATCAAATGGCGCTATTAGTTTTTCTGTATCTCGAATTTTTGATAAATTGTTGAAACAATTTAAAAATAAATGTTATATATTAGGTGTAGAATGTCCTAAAAGAAATTCAAGGTTACCCTTTTTGATCTCGCACACCCTAAAATTGTTCCATTTGGTGAAAAAATAAACGAGTATCTTTGTTTCATTTTTAAAAATAGTTTGAATGACGGTCCTGAAATCTTAAACACTCTCAAAACGAGTAAAACTATCAATTAACGTTAATTGTCTTAAAAATAATAAGTGTTTTGCAGACAACACAACTGTTGTATAAAAGATCCTAAAGATAAAAAACTGTACACAGTTAGACCACAAATAGTACCCCTAAGTGAAAAAACCACCCTTTAGAAGGGTTGAAATATCGTATTGTACATTTGGAAAATTGTACACGGAATTCTTTGAATCTTTTTGCGGTTAATTTCCTTACTACGTCATAGAAAAGTAAAAAATGGAAAATATTGTAAATTGACCCCTATAAAGGGTAGTTCTTCATGAGTAGTGTTAGCATTCCAATCAAAAAAATTTTTTCACCGTCTGGTATCATCAGTTATATTTCCTGCCGAACACTTATTAATTTTAGGGAAATTGGGTTTTTTCTAGAACCCCTACATGACCGCTGCTTTGTCTGCTCACAGAAAAAACTGGGTGCAAGAAACGTTGCAGGTAAATAGTGAATCAGGGTAATAGGGGGGTAACTCAGACTAAGGTAAACTCACTGAAGTTAAGCAGCCCTTGGATCCGTTACACTCGGATTGGGGCGACCATACTACATAAGCTGTGTTTATCAACTTTTTAACTGCCTTCACTCTCGAACTAATACTGATATTCTAATAATATACTAAGAATTCTTAAATTATGAGTATTATAGTTTTTTCTTTTCAACTCAAAGCTTGTGAATCTTGATATTGATTATACCTATTATTAGACTTGTATACAATTCCACTCGATCGAATTTAAAACAGGTAAAAACTAAAATATAAAAATTTGAGATTATTTAAACCAAAAAGCATCCAAATTTCAAAATGCTCAATATTAAAATTCTCCAAAACATAAGATCAATAGGGGAAAGTCAGGTAAGTCCGGGAAGCGAGCCGGGGTGGCTACATATGGTTTTGAATAAATGGTACTCTTTACTGTGATGATTCAACATTATTTTCTGTTACGATTTTTCCAAAATACCAATTTACAAGTATTGATTCATATATTTTATCGGCTTAAAATAAAATCTATTTTATAAAAGTTTTGCAAGATTTCGTCTACAAAAAAGAAGGTTTCTATATTATAAAATTTGGACAAGTCATATCATGGAATATTTTCAAAGCCGCGTACATTTTTAGCCTTATTATTATTTAAATACATAAATAAATTTTTGGATTATGTGATTTGTAAATTTTATTTATTAATTTTACGTATTTGCATACTTATTTAGAACAAAACTTTTTTCCAGTTTCTAAAAGTTTTCTCTTGCAATCTGTTGCCTAAAAAATAAATTTTTCAGGATTAAACCAAATTTCTGGCGAATGAACTATCAACAGTACCTCACAAGTTTCAAATTAGTTTATTTTAATTTATTTATTCCACCAATATTTTTTTTAACACTAGACATTTATTTTTGTTAATATATTCATGCATCCAGAAAGCTTGTACTTTCAGAAAAATAATAAATTGAAGGAAACTTATATTGACTCAAATGCTTGAAAGATAGGAAGATAAAAATGTTTATACGTACATTTTTCCAGCTTTATAACAAAATATATACAGGTGTCAGATTTCCTGATAAAGATTGATCTTTCATTTTTACTCCCGTATGTTCCTGGCTTGTGAAAAAAGAAATTCTTGAAACAAGATCCATGACGTTTCGAAGGGGTCACAAATGCTTTCGGTTATATGTACGTATCAATCGCAGGAGATCATCGTCACGTCAAACCCAGTTGACTCTAAGTGATCTTATCCTGATTGAAGTCGAACCTAAGCTGGATAAATCTAACATGCCAAACTAATCCTAAGATCCAACCTTTACAGAAAAAAATGAATAGCTACCCCAGCGATATTTATCTTTGATCTAGCTCCAAATATTGTTAGAAATGAACCAACGATATTGGTAAAAAGTTTAAATCAGGAATAACCAGCATAATTTATTTTAAGTATTATTATAAATGAATCACGTATATGAATCGTTTAAACGAAGGTATTATATAGCTGAATTAAAAAATTTCGAGCTCTGAATATGGCGCTAATAAAATAGGATTAATTTTGACAGAGGTTTGAAATGTACAGTAACGTCCAGGAGTATGAACACACCTAAAAAACTAGCAATTAAAAATATGCACTCACCTTGAAATTTTCTTAATATAAGCCAAAAAAACTTAAAAATTATCTACTGTTTTTTGAATTTTTATAACAATTCACACATTTGTATCTATGTCCCGGCAATTGAGAAAGGACGGAAGATCGAGCAACGCTCGAACAAGCGATTTTCCACTTGCATATTCTTAATGATAATTCGAGAACCAGTAAACATTTTTGAAGTTTATTGATCTCATTTTAAAGAGAAGATTTCAAGCTTCATGTTTTTTTACTTTCAAATTTTTACCATTATTATCCTAAATTTTTCCAGGAGTTGAATTGGAATCATGAAAATTGGCAAAAATTAGAAATGATACCGGTGTTTTCAACTCACTATCTTAGTCTTTATTCATAAAAAATCCTTTTGATACCATTCGTTTAACGGAGAATTAAATAACCTTTTCAAGGCATCTTGATAAATTATTCCATCATATTTTATTCCGGAGATATCCTAAGAGAAGTGAGTGCATGTTTTTAAACGCTTGTTTTTAAGGAGTCCTACTCTCTGACGGTACTGCATAATTGATTTAAAAGTTTATTTGAAATTAAAGTAAGTGGAATAAATAGCGGAATTATTTTTTAAACTTTTGTAACTTTTTAATAATTGGATTAAAATTTATTTCATCAAAAAAATTGGTACGTGAAGTTTCGATTCTGTATAATATCTGAAACTCATGACGTCACATAGCTAATTGAAATATATGAAAATCCTTGAATCGAGATTACAGTTGTCTGTTTGAAGGACAAAGATTACTTTAATCAAATATATTTGAGTTTTATTAATTTGATCTTACAGTTTTTTTCTGTTTGAGCTACACATTTTTTACCTTGTTGCGCTGACAAACTAAACCACGTGGCAGAAATCCGTTCTCATTGGCTGGTGATTTCCCCTCGAGCTTGCGGCGTATCCGGAAAGTGTTAGCTCCAATCTTCAGTTGACGCTCAGCTACGTATGCATGCGCGGCAAAAATTTCCTTTCCGACTTTCGCGATACGCTAAACTTCACTGCGAATTCATTATGAAAAATGTGTTGTGAAAAATAATGTTGTGTGATTGTGGGATTTTATACGTCGATAAAAGTGATTAGCAGTGTAGTCTTGAATAATTCATTATTTCTTTTAAGTAAAATCGATTAAAGAAAAATGAATTTTAAGAATGGAGATCTCTTGACAAAAAAATAAAAAATTAAGTTAGCGAATTGCGGCAGACAAATCAATAAATTAAAATTATTCAATTACTTAATATTAATACTTTTAGATATTATTTATTTTAGTCCGGCGGATAAGGTAACCAATTATGCACAGTGTCACAAGCAAAAGCATTTTTTTCATTTATGTAACACCCCTAGGGATATTTTTAGGGTGAGAGGCAATTGAGACAAATAACTTATTAACCTAGGCTCTATTTTGAAAAGTTATGTGAACTTATGTTATACTTGCTACACAAGAGCGGTAAATATGAATCCCTATTCGTATATTAAACAACTAAATCAATGTCAGGAAACTGAAACAAGGTAATAGTTATAGAAAACTTTTCGTGATTTCCGTAAGAAAAACTTTGATCAAATTTTCGTGAAAACTGAAAAAATAAATTTGATATGAAGAAGCTGAAAATATTCATGCAGCTTGTTTGAAACATTTTTTATAATATTATTTTAAAAATCTGCGTCTTATTAAAAAATGGTATGATAGAAATTCGTAGATCTTTTTGAGATGAACAATCGTGCTTAGTAATATTTTTTCGTATCTTGCACCGTTTGACCGAAAAATGTAATCTTAAAATTTTTCATAATATTTTATACGATTAAAACAAAAACTATCCGTCCCATATAAAAATTATTTCAGAAAGGTTTGTAGATCTTCTTAAGGTGAACAATTTAGTTTCTTAACATTTTCCGCATCTCGCATAGTTTGAAAAGAATGGAATTTGTTATTTTTAATAAAATGGCCATGCCTCCCAGCCTAAAACGTTTTTGAGGCTTCGTGATCCTAAAAAAAAAAAAATCTTGAGACATGATTTGAAAAATTCACTTACGGAACGTTCACTATTAGCCAGGGTATTTAGTTGTTTTTTTTGTTTGGAAAAGAAAAAAGATAGTTGGAACAGAAGAATGGATGAGACTTGAACGCAGGTGTATAAGTTCCCGAGACTTTTTGACTCATTTGATATTTAATAGATTTGAATCCTCTTTAACTTGTCTTTGAAAAAAATGTTAGAGCATGTTCAGTGGTAGTTTCGGTTCTTTTCCGATATTTCAAGAGGAAATCCTGAGGTTCCTTGTAAGAAAAAGACTCACGAAACGGAAAAGTTGTAGAATGTGAGAAGAAAGCGAAACCTTTTATGTTATCATTTTCATAAAGCATTATCTATCTATTGCGTCAAAATCAGGCTATTTGTACCGAAATTTCGGTACAAATAGTCACATTTCCAGGTCCCACTATACGTACTAAAAAATCCAGCTATTCGTACCGAAATTTCGGTTCACGTAGCCATTGCCTTTTTATAAATAATATAAGTAATTTGTACCTTCATGATTTTTTTAAACATTTTTATTATGGCATACAAATTATAAAGTTGGTTAGATTGCTTGTTTGAATGCTCTTATTTTTTTTACGAAAAACAAGTAAATACTCAGAAATTAAGAGTCAAATTATAGATAAACAATTAACTTGTAACTTGAATTTTATAATTTAAAAAAATGCTACTTCTGAATATTATTTATTAATTTTGTAAGAAATATATATATAATAAAAGGGATATACTTCCGAAAAGACCACCCAAGAATACTGACTTGATACCTGGTCTTGAGATTCTTTTCGCATCCCAATAAAAGGTGCCAGAAGTGTTTGTACCGCAGCTTATAATAAAAATTAAGATATTATATTACAACTCATTCATAAAAAAGTAAATCGTTTTTTTTAAACTCCAAAAATATTTATCTGAGACAAAACTGTTCTAGACTGAAGTTGCAGATCTTATCAAAATACAGATTTTTTATAGTTAACACTTTTTCTCTACAAGATTTTCCAAAAAATACAAAATTTCGAAATTTCCGAAACCCCTAGGAATATTTTATTGTTGTTATTTAGTTTTATTTTAATTTGTCATTTAAATGTCTAGTAAGTTTATTAAAGAATCTTATTTCTTCATTATTATCAGTTTTTGGTCTAATTGTACAATAAGCGTAAAGATTTCTTTTTTTATGATTTGAAAACAGTCAAAATTTATCTTCAGCAAAATGTAATTAAGTATACTGAACATTTTCAATCTTTTTTATTTGAATATTAAGCTCCTAGATGTATAAGATAGGGGATACCGCATGATTTTAGAAAGAGTAACATTGTAACCATAGTCAATACCCAAAAAACAAGTAGGGGAGAGTGGGGAGTTGTGGGCCACGCTTTGTTTTCAAGACATAACTTCTCTGAACATCGATAAATTGTCAATGTATGAACTGGTATTTGTAGTAAACTTCTCAATACATTAACTGAAGAACACAATTAATAAAATTCGTTACTGCGCGAGAAATATTTAGGATGACGTAAATCTTATAAAAATCGATATTTGTGATTTTGGTGGGGAGTTGTGGGCCATGACAAAAAAACAGAATAAAATGGCATATTCCAGTAGTTTATGTTTATTAAAGTTGCAGTAAATAAAAATTAGTGATTTTAAAAAGATGAAAAAAAATTATTCTGATTCACAATGTATGCAAGTGTAATATCCGGTCCTCATGTTGGCACATTTCAAGTGCACAACACGATCGCACATGTTGTAGTGAAATGTGTTGTTCCGATTTAAAATCTTTGGCATTGTGCCCTTGCAGATAATGCAAAAGTTTTCAGAACAGGAGAAAAGAAGTTTCACTTAAAAAATTGAAATACGCATTAAGATCGTTTGGCGCACGACTCCCCACTAATGGTGGACCACAACTCCCCACAGCCGACATTTACGAAATGACCGAATTGTCATACACACAATGAATGTTTTACTGAAATTATTTGATTGAATTTAAAGCCAATTGCTCAAGGAATATTTTGCACTAACTTATCTTTGAAATATGCTGCACAACAGAACTTCGAATATCAACCACTTGAGTTGTACACAAACTTTTATTTTGATTTCTTTAATCAGCAATGTCAAAATACTAACTACGCGTGTTGAGACTATCAGAGTCGAGTTCACAAAGTGGGCTCACACAAAGAGAGTCTTTTGGCAGTGGTTGAAGCAATCCTACCACCCACAACATGGCGGAGATTGAGGTGGCCCACGACTCCCCACGGCCCACAACTCCCCACCGTCCCTTACATGTATCGAAAAAACACGAATATCGCACACAAGAATAGAAAAAGGGATGAGTCACTTGAAGAAGATCAATTTGGATTTAGAAAGAACATTGGACAAAGAACCGCACTTTTCAGAACAGAGACAAAGTCTAGGGCTTAATGTAGTTGATAATATCAATTGGGCCAAGCTATTTTGAATAATTAAACTGAGGGGACTAAAACATGCCGAGAGCCAAGTAATAATACCAATTGCATGGGACGAAACTTAATTTTTATAATAAACGTGGAAAAAATTATTTTTCTCGGTAAGAGCATTTGGATATTATTCTAAATTTTCCTAAATCTATTCAATTCAATAATAAAATAAGTACAAAACAAAATTATCGATTATATTATTTAATTGAAAAGCTTTTCAAAAACAAAACATAATATCCAAATATTTTTATGTTGAAAACTTATTTTTTTCCAAGTTATTAGAAAAAAAATTTCGTCCTATGTAATTATTGATATTATTGTTTAGCCCCCGGCGTTCAGACACTTTTGATTTCCCCCACCAAACATCAAATACTTAATTGCTTGCAGAAAAAAAAACTAAGAAACACTTGAACATCAAGGTACACGGAGAAACTCTTGGTTGTAAAATTTCATATTATAATATTTATTTTTACAATAACACAATCAAAAGCCAAGCTATAGCGTCACTATTTCAAGAATTACTATTGTGAATATTAAACTGTGAATTTACTAAATTTTTTGGAATATAATAATAAATAATTGAATAATTATACTTATACCAAAAGAAAGCTTCTATAGTCCCCAGAAATTACTGTGAAGTTTACAAAACATAATAGTAAAAAACATTCTTCCTATGTTCATTCTACGCAATTTATAATTTTTCCCATAAAAAATAGGGAAAACTGTCATGGTCAGAAGAGTAAAATAAAAATAAACTCGCATATACACAATATTACAGTTGCATCCATGATAAATTTCATACATTAAACATACAATTAGATATTAATATTTTATTCCAAGCTGAAATAGAAAAATCGTGTTGGAAGAAAGCAGCGCTGGAAAGAATCGAACACGGGTCTCTGGGGCAGCAGAAGGGAGACTTTTTTCTGTGATAAAACAAATTATGAGATTTAGAAATTTGGTCATCCTCATGTACCTCGGAGCATGTGACGTCATTCGACACTGAAATTCCTATTTTAAATGTGAATTTTCGAAAATCACTTCATTCAAGTCTTTTTCCTCTCATTACACCTTCCCATTTCCCATTGACAATGGTAATTTTCCTAACCTATTTTACAACTTATCTTATTTAAACTGCTAGTTATTTCAACTACGGTTTTATTATTCAATTTGTGAATATCACTTTTCCGAACTTTAATTTGCTATCGAAAATATTAGTCCTTCAAACTCTATATCTATATCCAAATCTATATCCTAGATTGCCATCGAACTCCTGTAAAAATAAATATTATAATGCCGAATTTTACAACCAATAGTTCCTCTGTGTAGGAAATGAGAAGATAGAAGAGGTCAACAAATCTTGCTAGTTTGGTAATAAAATAAGATGGTTTCCGCACAAAATACAATGTTACTAACATCTAATATAGATTCAGGACTTGAGAAGAAACTACTAAAAACCTATACGCATGAAGTGTAGTAATGTATGGCGGCGAAACGTGGATTATGGGAAAAGAGGAACAAAGGAGAATAAAAGAATTTCAAAATTGGGGTTATAGGAAGATCATGAAGATAAAATGGCAGACAAAGTGACAAACGAAGAAATATTAAAAGTGTTTCAAGAAAAAAGAAGTTTTCACAGTATGATAAAAAACGACATGATAGGATGATAGGACACATACTTAGGGATGGATAAAGGCTCGTGGGAACAATTCTAGAAGTTATAGTGGAAGTGATCTGAAAGGAAAAAGTAAAAAGAAAGACAGAGATTATAATTTAAAAAAAAAATTGTAAATGAAGTGGGATATAGTAAGTACTGGGAAGGAAAAAGACTATCTCAGACAAGAAAGAAGTGGGGATTTATATCAAAGCAATCCTCTGATTTTTGATTATGAATGAATTCGTTTTTTTTAGGAAAAAATGAAAGTATTAAATAAAGCCTGATAAAACAATAAAGAAATCGAGTTCTAAAGCTTTCTTTATACAGTCAGAATGTCCTATGGAAAACTTTTTTATGGCTCGAAAATACAGCACAAACTCGTTTGCGCGCCTTTAAACACAAATATTTATTATTTGATCCACAAAAAATAACAGTCATAAAATTAAGAATTGAACTTTACAACTGAATCATCCGAGATAGGATACAAATTTTACAAACAACATTTCTCATCTAAAATGGACCTACCAAACTGCTTTTATAACGTTTTAAAGCTAATAGTTTTCGTTTCAAACGTCGGAAATGCAATTTAAAAAGTCGAATATTCCAATTTATAGCTAAACAACGCAAAATACAATGAAAAGTATAAACAGCTTTAAAAAGACCGACAAATTTAACTTCAACCATTTATTTAAACGCATCTCATTTTTTATTTAAATTTTTCAGCTGTATATAAGAACGGAACATAAATTGTCGAGTTTATGCAACATAATGTAACTTCAAGTTACTTTAAGCGCGAGTATTGTAATGAGAATGTATTCTTAAAATCCGATGAAGTTTTGAGAAATTTATTTTATGTGGTTCACTTTATAAGGGGTCGTTCAAGAAATACGTAACGCTATTTCCTAACATTTACCCCCCCCCCCCCTCCTTCCCCTACGTTGCGCAATTTTTTGTAGTAAGTTTGTTTAAGTTTAACATTAGCGTAACGCTCAAGTTGACCCCCCCCCCGCCCCCTATAAAGGCGTTACGTATTTTTGGAACGGCCCCTAAAAAAAATTATTGAATGTAAAATTAAAATAATTAAACCTTTTTGGGGACCAATTTTTAATCAAGCAATAAAGTTTAATTTCCCAGCAGAAAAGAAAAATATTGTACAGGTGGTGCACTTAATTAAACGTCCCGTTGTTCTATCTGAAAATTCATTAACCGTTTTATTCATGCTAAAACCATTAACGGAGTTCTGGAATCGAAAATTTACGAGTATTGAATGCATTGTAATACAATTTGATTATCCTCCCGAGTCGATATTTCAATAAATTTTCTGGTTCCGCCGTGCAATAATTCGAAGCACTAGATATGAAAAATCGCCGGGAATAAATGACCGAACGCAAAGTCTGGCGTCGCTGAATGGGTGAATTACAGTTTATGGTTCTACAGTAACTGTATGACTGCAGTCTGCTCAGTCGCAACAAGTCTCGAAATTCCTTTATGCCCAGTCGAGTTTTAATTAAGGAAATGTTGATTGATGGAAATAAAGTTACGATTACATATCTTTAATCAAATCTGAAACAATTGGAATTAAAAAACTTTTTAAATTAAAACTTCATATGCTCATACTCAATTTCACATTATCAAATTATTCCAATAATTTATTAAAAAAGCTACTAGATTTTAGTACGCTATTCCAAAAGGTTATAAAATTTTGAATTAATTATATTAAAGTTGGAGTAGAACGATAATAAAGATTCCACTCAATAGAATGAAATTTTTACGGTAAAGGGCTTATGCCGACTACTTTTAATTCTTTCAGATGTGCAAAACAGTTTTTGTTATATAATTTACAGAGTAAAATGGTTAATAAATTTCGATTATGAGAGTCTTTTTTCGTGATATGGAAAAAAGCAATTTTCTTAAATCGTGTGAAGTTTTTGTAAGTTGCATTCGAAAAATAGAAATTCGTATTAATAATACAACCCCTGCGAAATATTTTATGTTGAGGAAATCGAAGTAGGTAATGATATCGCCTTCAGATAAACTGTGCTTATACAAAAAAAAAAGGATAATGGAGTTTCATTCCATAAAAATGAAGATTGACCTGCACATAGTGTCCACTGCCTTATATGGAACTCTCACAATGGCTAACAATGTAACTGTTTCGTTCGAAATCTTGAATAGCCAGATTTAAGTTCTACCTTTCTCTTTCGAAATGTATTTCATGACTATTCTTGAATACATCCTTGCTTAATGTAATCGTCCTTCAACTAGACAAACAAGTAGGACATGAGTAATTTACAAATAAATATTAGGTAATGAATTTTTTATTCAATATCTTTTACAAACATTTTATAGTGAATTTACTGTTCGCATTCTCTAATGTTGAAAATTAAAACCTTATTTACGATGGAACTTCTGTAAAGGCGTCGTTCCGAAATTTATTGACTAGACTGAGAGCATGAAATAATTGTAACTGGGAAACGATCAAATTTTTAGCCGTCCTGAAATTTAAGATACTTTACTCCAATTGTTCAAAAATAGAATGAAATATATGACTAGTTGCGATTTCTCTTATTTAGAATATTAAACAAGTGTGAATTATTTCCAGAATAGTGATCAAGACTCTCTTCCCTCCCTAAACTGCCAGATTTATTTTATAAGTCCATAATTTATTTTCTGCTTTTGCGATCTTGTTTCCTTCCGTTTTCTGTAGTTTGAGGGAATTTGATGAACCTTTCTTTCAGGCTTGGCGAAAGCACGTACTTGGGTTTATTAGTATTGATCGGTATCAAAACTTGTTACATAAAAAAGTTTTTTGATCTGATATGGAAAGCTAGATCTGTGTAGCCTACACATACAATGCTTGGACTATACAAATTTCTGGTTAGTAAACTAGTTTTTTTTTAAATAAGGAAGAAGAAACTATAAACGCTTTTTCTACTACAAAATGTATAGGCAACAATTATTTCAAAGCGGTCCAATTTTCAAGCTTGATAAACTTGAAAATGTCATTAAAAAATCAATCAAATTAATCAATAATCTTTCCATTCTTTAGGTTTTGTTGAGAATTTATTCCATTTTTTAATACTTTTTGTTTCTCAGAATAAAAGTTTACTTCGAGGAATGTCTATGAAGCTCAACATGTAAGCCTTCATTCTTTTCAGAAAAGAAACTTTTCTCTATTGAAATATCGAATAAACTTTTATTTTACGGCTATTAAATTATCCGTATACAAATATTTAAATACTACGTATTTTGTACGATCTTATTATTCTGGAATTTTGGTGTCTGAATTTTTTATCATTTTGGGCCCTGTTTAAATAAATAATTAGAAAATTAAATTTTAAAATTATCACCAATACATTCATGCAATCTTTTTGTCATTTTACTTGCAGGATTATATATATATATATATATATATATATATATATATAATATTCGAATTTATTCTTTCACAATAAGTTCCACGTGCATATTCCCCTCCCCCTTTATTTCGCTCACAGATGTAAATTCGGCTGTTAAGAACATGCGAAAAACAATATCCTAAAGTCTTACTTCATACTGTGTAATATAGCAAAACAGGAATACATAATATAGCTTTGTTAGATTAAAAATGTGAACATAAATTGCCATCTCCAACCTTGAAAACATTTTTCGTACAGTATAAGGGTGATTGACAAAAATTGACCATTTTTGACAATATGAGATTTTCGAAAACAACAACATTTTCAAACCACCTAAAATATTATTTTTATTAAGGGTAATCTAAAGGAGTATGAAAATATGAAACTTAGACTTAGACTTCAGCGTTTAAAAAAATCCTCTCATGTTGTATAATATATGATATATTAATATGAAGCGTTGCTGTACATTTTATAACGAATATTATGCAACAATTGTAATCATTACTATCAGCTATGCAGAATCGACGTTTCTAAATTAATTTTCAACTATAATAAGATCATCATCAGTATAAAATGAACCATTTTAGGGGTGTACTTCCGAATAGGACATATGTCCGATTTTCTTCGGGCTCCGTGTACTTATGTATTTTGACGCGCTCATTACGAATATGATAGTGAAAATTGCCGACTAGTCCATTTTCATGGTGAAAACCATGAAAAACCCATAAAAATCATGGTTTTTTGCGTTTATTTCAGCTAATATGCAAAATAAAAAAAAATATTTTAAATAAAAGTTGTCGATCTCATGAAAACACACGTTTTTTATTCCATACATTTTTTCGTACGAGTGATAGTTTTCGAGAAAATCAGCGATATATCGATTTTTCAAGTTAAAAATTGTATAAAATACGTGAATTCATAACTTCATTAGTTTCGGCTCTTCGGGCTCCGTGTGCTTATGAATTTTGACGCTATGATTACGAATATGATAATGAAAATTGGCGCAAATGTGATTTTCATGGTGAAAACCATTAAAAACCCATAAAAATCATGGTCTTTTGCATTTATGTCAGCTAATATGCAAAATGAAAAAAAATGTTTCAAACAAAAGTTGTAGATCTCATTGAAACGCACTTTTTTCCTTGAATACATTTTTTCGTACGAGTGATAGTTTTCGAGAAAATCAGCCCTGTGACTTTTTACAAAAATAATTTAAGGTCGTAGCTCTACCTCTTTTCCAGCGGCGCGTGGCGGGGGGCACCCCTGTGACTGATCGCACAAATATTATAAGTTCGTACCCCTACCTCTTTTCCAGCGCCGTGGGGGGAGGCACCCCTGTGACTGGTAACAAAAATAATGTAAGGTCGTACCCTTACTCCTTTTCCAGCGCCGTGTGGGGGCGGGAAAGCACCCCTGTGACTGGTCACAAAAAGAATGTAAGGCCGTACCCCTACCCCTTTTCCAGCGCCGTGTGGGGGCGGGAAGGCACGCCTTTGTCTGGTCACAAAAATAATGTAAGGTCGTACCCCTACCCCTTTTCCAGTGCCGTGTGGGGGCGTGAAGGCACCCGTGGGACTGGTCACAAAAAGAATGTAAGGCCATACCCCTACCCCTTTTCCAGCGCCGTGTGGGGGCGGAAAGGCACCCCTTTGTCTGGTCACAAAAATAATGTAAGGTCGTACCCCTACCCCTTTTCCAGCGCCGTGTGGGGGCGGGAAGGCACCCCCGTGACTGGTCCCAAAAATAATGTAAGGTCGTACCCCTACCCCTTTTCCAGCGCCGTGTGGGGGGGGGGAGGCACCCCTGTGACTGATCGCAAAAATATTATAA